>JAEANM010007064.1:0-18060 GCA_017656035.1 Myanophis thanlyinensis
ATATAACAAATTCTAAGACCAATCTAAAAACATTAAATTTGCTGTTAATTAAAATTATTAAAGTTAATAAAATTAATATTTTGCACTCAAACATTTAGTTTTAGATTTCTGTTCAATATAAATTGTGATACCCCTTTTCCTGTGTTTGCAGATAACTTCATACTTCATTTTCACTTTATTTTTCTTATGCCTATTTTTAATTCACAGGCATACAGCAGATATAATTGGTATGAGATGATTGAACAGGAAGACAAAGAAGAATGTGAAAAACAGAAAACTATTTTTGGCATATGTTTTCTGCTGTTGCAGCAATGAGCCTTACAAATACGGGTTGAATAATATTGTTAGCCAGTTTCTTTTAAGGCATTTTTATTTTTTTTATTTTTTTTAAAGGACAGCAATAGAAATCTTTATAAAAAGAATCTTTTGCATTTGTTGTATTCCTGTGGATCAAGCAGGCTAGGAAGGAGTTAAGTATTTGCCTTGCCAGACTGATTCACTAAGGGGGAGGGGAATTTAATAGTTAATTTATCCTCAAAAAGCAGACAGTGTAGATGTTTATCTTTTGTCTATCTTTTGTCCTGAGGATATGCTCAAGCCAATTGAATATTGGGTGGAGAGAGCTTGTCACTGAACTTGATAATAGATTCATGCAAATTTTCAGTGCTGCATATTTCAGCCTACAGATGGTCTTACTGTAAATTCAGCCAGCTCTTTCCCAGGATCTAGCTGCCATGACAACTGCTCTGCTTTCTAGTGCCTTGTACAATTACATATGAAAAAGCTGGAAAAAAAATCATAGTTTTAGCCTTTTTCTATTGCAAGCAGCAAAAGCCTTCCTTCAACCCTGCCAGTATTTATCATTGTCATGGGATAATAAATACAAACATACATGTTAGGCAAAAGGAATGAAGTATTAATATACTTATTAAAGAGTGTTATTAGATAGAATTGTATAGATTTTTAAAAAATCTATATTCTTCAGCCACTTCACACTATCCACATATTTTTATTAAGTGGTATTTTTTCCATAATTCCTTTGTAGAATAAAATTAAGATAGCCTTCATGGGGTGAGATAAAATACATTGCTCTAACCATCAAATATGTTTGCTGTCATGTTCGCTTTAGAAATCATTGGGGAAAAGTTTTTCTTTATTTTTAAGAAAGTTTTTCATCTTTCATAGAGCAATTGTTGCTTACTGTAGGCTGTGGAAAGAAAGACTACTGTTTAGTCATAATGATCACGGGTTAAATTGTCATGGAAATCTATATTTTGATTGCTGAAATGAAAACCAGTGCAGGCTTTTCAAAAGTTCCAGTCAAATTAAATAATCTTTCCTAAATGTCTCATCATTTAGGACTGGTCTAGATGGAATAGGAGATAATTTTTTAAATAGGAGCAGACAGAAGGAGAATGTGCTTTCCCTTTATTTTTTCCTTTATTATATTTTTCTATTTTCCTTTTATTATAAATAATCCTGAGATCATCCCCTTTGCTTAAGTATTCAGGCTGCAACTAAAGCCTTGCTCAGTCATTAAATTATTTGGAGCACTCCATTTGTAAACTTGCAGTGTAGCATCATTAAAAGTTGTGTGTGTGAGTGTGTCTGTAAGCTTTTTTCTTCCATAAAGAAGTGGTAAATGAAAAACTGTTTTAAGGAAGCCAGTATAATTCGAATGATGTTGGACAAGCAAGAAAGCTCATATTGTGAGTGTTCCAACTTCTGTACTATGAAAACAGGACTAAAAACAGATCAGATTCACTGTTTAGTCAATATTAACAAGCCACTAAAATTGAATCAATGACCATTATCAACAGTATTCATACAGAAATTTCCTAGTTAAAATGGCAGAGTTTGTGTCAGAAGAAGGGAAAGTGTAACTTCCCAAGAATGAGTCCCAATATCATAAACATGATAAGATGTTTCTTTTTACCTTAGATGTACCTTAGATTTTACAAAGATGTTTGTAATTCCTGTTCTGATCAGTATGTTTCAGTTAGCCTATTTAGGGATTTATTTTAGGTGATTTACATTATATCCTACCTTTTGCCAGTTATGCTTTTACCAAAAAAAAGATTTAAACTATAATTTTTATTTTTATTTAAATAAAACACACCAAGAAAATATCTTGCATACTTCTCCAGCTACAAACCATGCCTATACATCAAAGGTCCTGTCTACATTGTAAAAATAAATTCTACTTGCCAGAAGATAAAGCTTTGCTTCCAGTGAAGGAATAATCAGGGGAAGGAGTCTTGTGCAAAATCATAATGTTCAGTGCTCTTAAATAAAATCACATGATAAAGTCTTAAGTCCAGTTCTGAGTCAAATTATCTTTCACAATGAATCATACATTTCTGGAGGCAGCCTCAAGAAACAGTGTGATGGTTTGATTCTCTGTCATTATCAAATACTTCTCAAGGGCAATTCCACATACAATTGTACAGTAGTTCATGGACAATTGTAAGAATGCTTCTAAACAAATAATATCAAATGAAAGCTAGACAACAGGTAAAAATGAGTAAAATAAATTTCCAAGAAAGCTAAGCAAATAATACATCAAACTTTGCTTTAAGTAACATATTATATTTCTTTTAGTCATTCTTCAAAAAACATTTTAAACTTAAAGTTATCTGTGTATGTGTATTCGGTTATCTGTAGCCTTCATTAATTTGTTTAACACACTTTTAAAAATATATATTCTGGTACCTCTAGCTCTGTCACTATTTTGTGAAAGTGAAATCTATTGGTAAGACCTGTTTTGTCATTCACTGAATCTCTTTATTATTCAAGTTTGTTTGAATAATAACTTCCACTTAATGAAGTTTAATCATGTCTTCTTCACCTTCTATATCAGGGGTGTCAAACTCAAGGCCTGGGAGCCTGATCCAGCCTGCGTGGTACTTAGGTCTGGTCTGTGGGGCTGTCCTGGAAACAGTAAAGGGCCTCCTGCAACCCTGTTCCAGCAAAAACAGGCTCCCGAGCTCCGTTTTCTCTGGCAGAGAGTTGCAGGAGGCTGTGGCAGCCAAAAAGGGAGGTTGGGAGCCCATTTTCTCTGGCAGAACACTCGGGCCGCCATAGGCACCCCTGATACATGTGATGTTGAGCTGGCCATGCCCACCTGCCCCCCCCCCCAAGATCAAACAACCCTGATGCATCCCTGAATGAAATTGAGTTTGACACCCCTGTTCTGTATCATTTATGTGGCTAAGTTCCTGAATGTCTTAGATTTAGACTGGGGATAATTAATGCTAGATCTCTACAAAATTCAATCTACTGGTGGAGGAACATGCAAGCCTGGCATGTATTAAAATACTTTATGGGTACCATAAGAAATTTATTTCTGAAGTTTTGGGGTCCTGAAGTGGGTGACCATAAGGACTTGGATGAAAGGAAGAAAATACTTCTGGTCCTATTAGATCTCAACAGCTGAACTAATGTCTTGGGACTGTCAGGGATTGTGTAGAGTTAATCTTACTAAGCATAAGCAAAGCATTCTTACTATTTGTTTATAGAGATTTTGTCTTTCCTAAATAATTAATCCCATTTTTAACTCTAGATTGAAGTCATGGTTCCTCTGAAGAAATAGGTTTATGACTAGGAAGTACCAGTAAGGGCTGTACCTTGACTGGAAGATGCTAATAACAGTAACTCATAACCTGCATGGTTAGACCTGTAAAATGTGCTCTTTCTGGGAATGTAGAATGGCACTTATTTGTGTGTGTGTGTGCGCGCGCGCAAGTGTGTGTGTGCTCTGCTGCTTCTGATCCCAATTCCAAGTGCTATACCTATAAAAACTTGTGCGACATGACACTGGATTACTTTAAGCATTGCCTTATCCAGAATAAGTCTTCTCTTCCTTTTAGGTCATTCAGAGAGGGCGTTCTTAGGGTGCTGTCCCCTTGAGAAGTGAGGGAGCATGGGTCAGAAGAGTTGTGACCGCGATGCTATGGAGTAGACTGGACTGGGAATGGTCCTTCCGTGCTGCTTAGTAGAAGGATGTCATCCATTACTTGTTCTTGGTTGTTTTTACTGATGTGATTATTTTTATATTAAGACCACTGTTGAGATTCATGTATAGCATCCAGAGTCATGACATTGGGGTAATAGAAAAATAATAAAAAAAAGAAATTGTACATATACTACCATTCATTGTCTATTCGTGTTTAACTTTCAATGGTGCAAGCAACAGTAACTGCCTACGCAAGGCAGATAACAAATGCATAATGTGAACTCTGTTTCTCAGCCTTTGATGGCCCCTTGTGACATGTTCCTTTTTTTTTTTTTTTAAAGGTTACCTGCTTGCAAGATTTTTTTGGTGATGACGATGTTTTTATTGCCTGTGGACCTGAAAAATACCGTTATGCTCAAGATGATTTTGTACTGGACCATAGTGGTAAGCATACACACCTAAAATACTTTATGAACTATAAGAATCCATTTTTAATCCACTTGTATTTATTTACTGACTGACTAATCATGTTATAGACCAGAGGTATCAAGCTCGATTTCATTGAGGGCCACATCAGGGCTGTGTTTGACTTTGGGGGGGTCAGGGGGGGTATGGCTACCTCAATATAACCCGTGTCTGGAGTGCCTGTAGTGGCCCTCACAAGCTCTGTTTTCGGCTGTGGCAGCTTCCTAAAACCCTCTGCCAGCAAACACAGAGCTCAGGAATGCCTCCAGTGGCCCTCGTGAGCTGTGTTTCACTGGTAGAGGCACCAAGGGCCAGTCCTTTTCTATTTCAAAGGCAGCTGCACGAGCCAGATCTAAGCATCCTGTAGGCCGGCTCCGGCTCCCGGGCCTTGAACTTGACACCCCTGATATAGACAATATATCATCCATTCTTATAGAATAACTCATTTGATCACACCCTGGCAGAATGTACAAGCATATATATTATTTATTTATTAAACTTGTGATATCATTAGACTATTTAAGTCTCTAACAAATTTATAGCAGGTTGGCTGCTGATTTAATGTTTATGGCCTTTAATCAGCTTCAGATTTAGATGCTTTGAATCTGAACAGACCCATTTTCTGGTAAATTACTAGGGCACACCCCACCCCAAAATCACATATAAGGGGAGATTTGAAGAATATACAGTTGGAATTTCAGAACATGATGGCCTCTGATCTTATTCTCGTCAATTCATCTCAGTAAATTATTTTGGTGCCAAACACGATCCTGTAGGCTTTTTGTGCATAATACAGCACAGTTTTGTTAATGCAGCACAAGTAAAACTATCTGATTGGAATAACTCCTATAGCAATCCAACAAAACATTACAATATCCCACTCATGTCTGATAACAGAATTGAAAAAAATGATTGCACACTAACAGAATAGTTAACCTTTCCACAATCATACAGAAAAACATAAATTTACATCCCAGTCTCTTATTTTACAGCATCACTAATAAGTCAGTTTGATCAAATGTAGATTTAAAATAACTTGGGGAAAGATTTATTGCAATAGAACTACACACTTGGCAATTCTGTTTAGTTCATTTGGTAATAACTATTAAGGAACAGTAATTTAGGAACTTCTTTGTGGGTGCTTTAAGTTTTCAAGTGGTTGTGCATTGGAAACACTTATTCTATCATCCATCTGTATTGTTTGCAGAATGCCGTGTTATGAAATCATCTTATTCCCGTGCATCTGGAACAATGAGGTATTCTGGATCTAAAAGTCCTGGGCTTTCACGTCGAAGCAAGTCCCCAGCTTCAGGTAATTGAAAACAGAACTGCTCTTTAGAGCTTCATTTTTTGCATACATGGCTCAACCCCTGTGATAGAATCAAGCAATCAGAAATTAGATGCTAAACATTTAAACTTACAAAAACTGCCAGTACAAAAAGTAAATTGATACACAAAACAAGGGATAATACCTCTTGAAACCATATAAAAAAACATGTAATGTGCTGCAACAAATAATAAAGCTTAACTCATTTTTAAAACTTCAGTAACATTTCAACATCTCCAAGGAAGCAATTCCATAGAGGGAGCATAAGATACCAACTAACAGCACAGGAACATGTGAAGGTATTTAAGAACCAAGCACTCTACCAAGTTCCTACAAAGCAACTTACAATCCTTAAACTATTATAAATCTGAGCAAGGGATATGCCAAATATTATATGCGCAGATTGTTCCATGCATCGAACAACTGTTTCATGTGGCCAATGCCTAACCTAAAAATTTTTTTTAAAAGTATTTTGGTACATGGAGGGATAAAATGGGGTGGGAGACCAGGGAAAAATCCAGGAACACTGGTAACTGAGAAGAGTGGGAAATAGCTGGAAGTTTCATGGTGGGTGGTCTGGTAGGCTATGCTGTGTAGTACATGATGGTGATTGGTTTTTAATTAATTAGCATGTGCTGTTTTGACCTGTATTGTTTTTGTATTTTTGTATTCCTTGTTTTTAAATATTTTTAACAATTGATAAACCCCTCAGGATTGCTAAGATTTGAGCAGCATATAAATTTAATTTATTGTGAGTTGCAGAGTTTGCCAGATATTTAAACTGATTTGGCATTTTTAACTGCTTACTGAGTCCTTCCCAAGGACTTGGTGTTGGCAAATTTTGTTCTTTCATAGTGTAAAGGTATTGTTGCAAGATGTAAGCTGTTCCAAATTCTGACTTATAACCACAATTGAGCCTGGAATTTTGCTTATAAGTCATTGTGGTCAGAAGTTGAGTTACCACACGACCAAACACAATTTTAACTCCATTTTTACAATAGATGTTAAGCAATTAACTGCAGTTTTTAGGACAATCACATGGTTGTTAAATGATCATAAGTCCAAATCCAGCTCATCCAATAGTTGTTTTTTTTTTGCTAAAAAACAGCAAAAACTTTGCAAAATGCAACCAACAATGTGATTCTGGGACACTGCAACTAACAGTGTTCCAATATGGGGCTGCCACAAAGAAGGGGGGGAGTAAACCTATTTTTCAAAGCACCTGAAGGCAGAATAAGAAGAAATGGATGGAAACCAATCAAGGAAAGAACCAATGTAGAACTAACTTGAAATTTACAAATAATCAATGAAATGAGTTGCCTCCAAAAGTTATGGGTATTCTAGTACTGGAGATCTTTAAGAAGAAGCAGGGGTTGGACTAGCTCAAAGAACCCTTTCAACTCTCTTATTCTGTAAATGTGAACTGGTTGCCAAGAGCCCAAAATGCATTCATATGACCACAGGGGTGCTATGGCAATTGTAATTTCAAGCATAGATCATAAGTAACTTTTTTTGAGTCCATTGTAATTTTGAATGGTCCTTAAGCAACCAGTTGTAAGTCGAGATCTACCTGAAAGCTGCCTTATTGATCAATTGACTGATCATGATTTTGTCAGTGGTGATGATGTTTTAAGTAGTGCGCCAGATGTTTTAGAATTGCACACAGGGCACCTATTAGCATTGGTACTACCTTTGTTTTGCCATTCTACTTCTATAGGCAGGCCTTTATTGTAATTTTCTGCAGTTATTATTATTATTCATCTGCATCTTGGTATCAGCTATTGAATAGTAGAAATATATGCAGGGGAAGGTTATAATTAGTGAGCCGTTGTGCCAGTTTTGACCATTCCTAGAGAAATAAGCCTTTCTAGTAGAATTCACATTACTGGCCTGTTCTACAGAGATTCTTGCAATGTGCTCTAAGACTGGCTGAGAAGCTGCAGTTGATGCAGAGTGCCTTTTGACAAACAAGAGCCATTATATACCACACATAACACCAAACGGCTCAATATAAAATCTGATATTTTTTAATCTATAAAGTCTTATGTGGTTTTTAATCCAGGTAGCTATAGAACTATTTCCTTCAAACTAAATACCATATACAATATATCAGGTATGTATACTGAAAGTTTCTTCTCACTGGACATTCAACAGAGAAAAAGAAATCTGTTATTTTCTGTCATGACACTAACTTTCTGGAATATTCCCCTGCTAGATAGAAATCCTGAGGATACACACACCCCATTCTGACTTTCAAAAAAAGCTGCTAAAACTAAGCTGTCTAAAAAAAATTTTTACGTGTCATCCAGAACACGTAATTACTATGATTATTATGAGGTTCATATTTTAATAATAATGTCATAGTTTACTAATGAATTACTTTGATTGTTTTGGGTAAGTGGTATGTTTTCAAGGCTAAGCCATCGTAACTCTTTTAGCAATGAATTGGCATCAAGTATAATCAATAAATCTCCATATTGGTGATACTCAGCTCCAGAACCCCTAATAACCAACTCCAGTAGTTTCATATAAAGCAAAATTCTCCTTCTCCAAAACATCTCCCACTTCCTCCACACCTCACTCACTCATCTGGACACTGAAAAAGGAAACTACGTAAAAATGCTCTTTGTGGACTACAGTTCAGCATTCAACACCATAATCCCCTCCACACTGACCTGGGCCTCAGCCCATCCCTATGTCGGTGGATCTCCAACTTTCTAATCGGGAGATCACAAGTTGTAAGGATGGGCGGGCATGTCTCAACCTCACTCACCCTCAACACCGGAGCCCCCCAGGGCTGTGTTCTGAGCCCCCTGCTATACTCCCTATACATGTACGACTGCACAGCCACTACAGACTCCACCACCACCATTAAATTTGCTGATGACACCGTTATGGTAGGCCTGATCTCTGACAACAATGAGACGGCCTATCTAGACGAGATTAAGAACCTGGAGAGCTGGTGCCAGAAAAACAACCTTCTCCTCAATGCCAGCAAGACAAAGGAGCTGATAGTGGACTACAGCACAAAGAAAAAAAGGACATACCAGACCCCCATCATCAACAAAAGCCCAGTGGAGAATGTGGACTGCTTCAAATATCTAGGTGTCCACATCTCGCAGAACCTAACATGGACTCGACATATCGACACCATGATGAGAAAGGCCCAACAATGTCTATACCAACTGAGGCGACAGAGAGACTTCAAACTGCCCACAACAGTGCTCAGAAACTTCTGTTCTGCACAGTAGAAAGTATCCTGATGGGCAACATCACTACGTGATTCAGGAACAGCACCATACGGGACAGGCATGCTCTACAGAGGGTGGTGCGCATAGCAGAACGCATCATCCGCACCAAACTCCCTGAACTGCACTCCATCTACAACAGACAATGCCAAACTACAGCCAGGAAAATAATGAAGGACCCCAGCTACCCCAGCAATGGACTGTTCACCATGATGCAGTCAGGAAGGTGCATCCATTCCCTGAAAGCCAACACAGAGAGACTAAAGAGAAGCTACTTCCCACAGACAATACGTACCCTAAACCAAACCACAACAAACCCAGGACTATAAAGTATTCCTATAAACTACCTATCTCAACCACTCCCTAACTTATTCTCCTTCCCTGTCTATACTATTCCCTTGCCCTACTACCTACAGTCGTGAGCAGTCACATAAACATTTCACTGCATTTCGTACCACGTATGACTATGCATGTGATGAATAAAATCTGATTTGAAATTTGAAAAATGTGCTTTGTACAACAGAGCTGCCAGGATATATACCCTGTTACGGACCAAAATAGTATTTATTAAGATTGTCCCTTCAAGTAAGAGTGACCATTGTATAGCAAGCCTTATAGAAACTGGAAATGGTGATCAAATACTGATGATATGAAGCAGGACCAACAGTCACATCTCTCTGCCTCTTCTTCAGTGCACTAGAGAAAATCCAAAGAATGGGTTGTCTTGCTTGAGTAGCTCTATAGACCGAGTCTGTCAATCTTAATTATCCATGTCTCCTTCCTGTTGTTCCCCAGTTCCGACTCAGTCTTAGCTCAGACTAGACGTGTTAGGTGGTGCTCCAGAAAGGCAGGGAAAGAAAGAAGAAATTATTGTCTAAATCTATAGTTTCTTTGGATTCTTTCTGTGGCTGCATTTGCTAGAAAAATAATAAAAAAACATGAGGCTTGGAACAGCACTGGACTGGTGCAAGATAGGAACACCTGTTAGTTGGGTGTGATTGCCTTTAACTCGGGCCCCATGACTGCCTCCCAGGGATAGGCAGACCTTTTTGCTGGGTATCACTGTTTTTACGCACTCCCCCCCAAAACAGGCTCGAGGATACTGGGGAGAGTGCGAGCCTTTTGGAGGATATGGAGTGGGGGGGGGGGGCAGCACCGGCAAGGCTAAGTCTGCTCCAAGGGACTTTGCTTTTTCTTGCAGCTGTGAAAGGAGCGGCCTCCGAGTGAGTGTTGGGCTGGCTAGACCATACCTCTGGGCTTGGTAGCGAAGTTCTTCGTGGAGGAGAGGACTGGTTGTTGCCTGGATCCGTCTAGCACAGCCTCCTTTAAACAGTTTCAGTCCAAAAAAGTTTTTCGGCTGAGCGGGCACCATTTTGGGAGGTGCTGAGTGACCACATGGTGCGGGAGGAAAGCTGTGCTGTGCTGGCTGACTGCTCTCAGCCCTCAGGGGCCGCAGTCACAGCACAGGAAAACATTGGGGATTTTTTTTCCCTCTACCAGAGGTGCTGCTGGGAAGGGCTAGTTTACCAATTATTTTAACTGGTTTTTTAGATTTTGTTTATGTGTTTTTTACTTGCTGTGCACTGCCCCGAGTCCCTAGGGAAAGGGGGCGGTATATAAATTTAAATAAATAAATAAATAAATAAATAAGTAAGTAAGTAAGTAAGTAAGTAAGTTCTTCCCATGCAGTTTGGACGCCCCAATTTTTCTTGGAAACTCCGGCTAGCCACGCGACAGGAATGGTGGAGTGCAAAACTTTCAGTGGCAGATTCAGACCCTGCTGGCTACCAGACTGAGGATTCCTCGCTTAGTGACCACATATATAAAAAAAATAAAAATAAAATAACATAAAATAAAATAAAATAAATAAAAATAAAGGAACAATTACATCTGAGAAAGGCCTGGCTGGTGGGGGGGCATAGATTTCAGAGTTTCAGTAGTCTTGGCACCAAACCCCACTGCCTTTTATTTTCTCTCTACAGCAGCCGTGGCTAAAGTATCAGGTAGCCTAGGACCACACAGCAACGATTCCGATACAGGATTCACATCACCATTGTTAGTGAGCATAAGTGGAATAAAGCGAGTTGCCTAAAGGGCCCTGTGACTGTAAGAGGTTGAAAAGGCATTGCCACAGACTGGCTACACCAATCCATTGGTCACAGCTTTCTGCAAATGCACGAGTGGAGTGGCTGACCCTCCCATAACCAGTTGGATTGAGTCACCTTCCTTGTTGCCCAAGTTCTGGGCAAAGTTCTGGCCTATAGGCAGAAACATCAGGAGGTACAGAGTCATTCATAGGCAACATGCATCTCCTGTTTTCTCACTGTGATTCTTGTATTTCAGCAGCTCAGTTCCCTGGAGAATCTGGTTCCAACCTTGTCTCTACAGTTCCTGAAAGCATGGAAGCTGCTAAGGATCACGTGAGTGACCTTGGCTTAGACTGGGCCACGAGGACTCAGGATCCTAGGAAGGCTACTGCTAAGCGGAAACACACCATACCAGAAGCAGTGGCTAAGTCTAAGGTGAAGGCTGTTGTTGCCAAGAAGCTGTCTAGGGCAAAGCAGAAGGATGCTGAAAGGCGTCAAAGGGCTCTAGATAGACTGTTGGTGAAGGCCTCTAAAGACAAGGTGTCCTCTAGGGCAGAGGTAGTTGCCTCTCAGCCCATGTCAGCTGACCTGGTCCTTCAGGATCCAGTCCCTGGCCAGGACGATATTAGGGGCCTATTTGAACCTATTTGAAGGGTGTTCTTGCTACCTGGACATGGGAGAGGAAGCGGATGCCCTCAGCCCAACAGGAGACCCATTGGGAGAGCAGTTGGAGTTAGGCCAGGTATCTGTCGGACTGGTCCTGGAGGAGATGGGGCCCCATGCAAAAGCGGGGGGTCACACAAAGGAAGATCAGGACAACATCTTGCCCAGACTAGAGGTTCTAATTTCTGATGCAATAGCCAGGGGCATTTCCACTGGACTGCGCTATCGTAGAACAGAACCACCTAGGATTGAGGAGAAGTCTCAGTCTCTTCATTATTATCCTCTCCTGCGAGAATTAGGAGACTACGCATCCCTCCAAGGGTCTCAGTCCCCTGCATCCTTGGCACAGAGTCAGGGTGCAGAGTCAGGGAAGGAAGATGAGATGCTCCTCTCTGAAGATGAAGGGGCGCTACCTGAGGCTCCCTTGTTCACAGGTCTCTTTAAGCCGGCCTTATTCAAGACCCTGTTAGGCAAAGCTAAGCTGGCTACTCATATGGGAGAAACTTTGGCTGGGACTGCTGCTACCTCTGAAGGTTCTAATCTGCAGGACTTGGTATTTTCTGAGCAAGTAGCCCAGGCTGAGGAGGTACCATCTCCTCAATTGTTTCAGGATGTAGTCCACAGACAATGGTCGGCGCCTGTGGCATGTCCTCCTCCAAATAACAATGACAGACATTTTTACAATGTAGCCCCAGAGTTCAGTTGCTCACTTCAGCCTCCGGAGATAGATGGCCCCATTGTGGCCTTGGCCTCGCCTAATCTTATGTCAGGCAATGCGGATGAAGCGCTGAAGATGGAGGATAGGAGGTCAGAGTCTTCTCTCCACAAGGTCCATCAGACAGCTGCATGGGCAGTTAAGGCGGCCATGACCGCCGCCTCCTTCAACAGGGCTTCCCTACTATGGCTATGGCAATTGAAGGCAAGGGTGCCAGCGGGAAATGTCCGGGCCCTGCAGGACATCAACAGATTGATAGCAGCAGCCGAGTTCTCTGCTGACGCCACTCTGACTTCGGTGAAGTTTGCTTCCCAGGCCATGGCCTATTCCCTGACAGCTCGCAGGATGCTGTGGCTGAGATACTGGCAGGCAGACACCAAGCATAAGTGGAGGCTGGCTGCAGGACCCTTCAAAGGCAACAAGCTGTTTGGAGAGATTCTTGAGCCTGTCCTGATTGAAACAAGGACAAGAGAAAAGTACTTCCGGCCATGACTAGGAAGGGTGAACATAGGCAGACCCCTTTTGATGCCCTCTAGGCAGGTGGAGCCACCTCCCAGGTCTTACCTACCTCACCCAGGCAGGAGAGGGAGCCGAGGCAGGCAGTATTATCACTCTCAGCAACCCTTTCATGGTGGCCCCAGCCATCCCTTTAGAAAGTCCAAGTGACTGCCTCTCCGACCCTCCCATATGAGGCCGGCTCAGCCTCTTTGCAGATCGGTGGGAGGAGTCAACTTTGGACTCATAGGTCCAAAAAACAATAAGATTCCATCTGTCTCTAGAATTCCTGTCACATCCCCCAAGGTTCTTTATGCTGTGCCTGGTTTCCTCACGAAAAGAAAAGTGGTCACTCATGGCAGAAGCCATAAAACACTTACTAAACAGCCAGGCTATCTGTCTGGTAACTTCAGAACAGCAGAAGCAGGGGTTTTACTCGATCCTCTTTGTGATCCCAAAGGCCTTGGGGGGATGGAGAGTGATCTTGGACTTAAAGCGCCTAAACGTATACCTAAGGTACATGTGCTTCAAAATGCACTCACTGCAATCGATCCTGGAATGCATCCGAGGAGACTTCTTGATGTCGATAGATTTGACAGAGGCGTACCTCCATGTGCCCAGCAGTTCCTCAGGTTCTGCTATGCGGGACATCACTACCAAGTACAGGGCTCTGCCATTTGGCCTTTACTCAACTCCCGGAGTGTTCATGAAGTTGCTGGCAGTGTTGGCTGCCTGTCTCAGACCCATCCCCATCAGGGTTCAGTGATATTTAGACGACATCCTAATTCAGTCGTCTTCTCACCAACAGGCTTTAGAGGATGTCAGATTCATGGTAGAGCTGCTTCAACTGCATGGTTTTTCGGTGAATCAGACCAAAAGCCAACTGGTGCCTACCAACTAGCTCCTGCATATGGGGACTTACATCGACACCCGTCTTGCAAGGTGTATCTCTCGCAAGACCGCAGACAGCTTGCAGGACCTGGTTGCCCAGATTCAAGGGGCTCGGATGGTGACCCTAGCCAGCCTTTCCCAATTCATGGGGAAAATGGTTTCCTGCATTCGGGTAGTTCCTTGGGCAAGGTTCCACTCCAGGGACCTACAATGGTTCCTACTTCCATTCCAGAGGGAAGGTTCCAGCAATTCCGAGATCAGAGTGACAGCCCCACAAGGGGCACTGAGGTCACTTTCATGGTGGAAATCCCAGGCCCTAGACAGGGGATGCCCATTCATTGAGATGCCCCCAGGTCACGGTCATCACAGATGCCACTCTGTTCAGGTGGGGAGCCCACTGCAAAAACAGGATGGTGCAGGGACAATGGTCCCCGATGGATCTAGTGCACAACGTCAACTAGTTGGAGCTCAGAGCCATCTGGCTAGCCCTGGAAAGCTTCCAGGACACCGTGTCAGGTTCACATGTGCTGGTCTTGATGGACAATGTGGCCACCAAGGCGCATGTAAACCATCAAGGGGGAACCCAATCCAGGGTCCTCATGGCAGAGTCCCAGCTCCTATGCCAATGGGTGGAGCGTCATCTTCTCTCATTGCAGGAAGAACGTATCTAGGGGTCCAACAATGCTCAGGAAGACTGGCTCAGCTGTGTGACAGTGGATCACTCAGAGTGGCAACTACATCCCAAGTTGTTCCAAGAAATGACGGAGAGGTTTGGGGTTCCTCTGGTAGACCTGTTTGCCTCCTGGGCCAACTGCCAACTTCCCAGGTTCTTTGCCAGATATCTGACTCCAGGAGCAGAAGGGGTTGATGCCCTCCGTCTGCCTTGGCCGACTGGACTCCTTTATGCCTTTCCTCCCCTGGCCCTCATACAAAGGGTGATCAGGAAAATCCTGGAGGAAAGAGCGGAGGTCCTCATGCTAGCGCCCCACTGGCCACTAAGGCTGTGGTTTGCTGACCTGGTCAACTTGTTGGTGTCCAGACCCTGGAGGGTCCCTCCGGGCAGGATTTCACTCATTCAGGGGGACCTGATACACCCAGAGCCCCAGTGGTTTCAACTAACCATCTGGCACTTGAACGGCAGTCGTTAGTGAGCAAAAAAAAAATTCCTGTCAGGTGATTCAGACAATTCAGGCCTCTCGCAGGTCTTCCATGAATCGCATATATGACTCCACATGGAAGGCCTTCTGCACCTGGTGTTCTAGGTCTTCACTCAGTCCCCAGGAGGTCCCCAGGATTGCTCAGGTTTTAGAGTTTCTCCAGGTGGGGTTGGAAGGGGGTTATCTCCCAATAGGTTACATGGCAGGTTGCTGCCCTTTTGTCAGTCTTGTTGTGTGGATCCCTTGAGTCACTTGCGTAACACCCAGTAGTGCACAGTTTTCTTAAAGGAGCTGCAGATCTACATCCCTCTGTAGTACACAGGTACCCTATCTGGGATCTGCCTAAGGTTCTGCAGGCTCTGACAATGGAGCCCTTTGAGCCGTTGAGGTTGCCCAGCCTCACGTTTTTGTCCATGAAGGTGGCCTTTCTGGTTGCCATCACTTCAGCCAGACAAATTTCAGAGTTGGTGGATCTGTCAGTGAGGGAGGGTCTATACGTGTTCCATTCTAATAGAGTGGTGCTTAAGATGGACCCTGCCTTCCTGCCCAAGGTTAATTCCCTGTTCCATAGGTCACAGGAACTGGTCTTGCCAGATTTCTGCCCAAATCCGACTTGCGATAGAGAATGGCAGTGGCATAAGCTAGATGTTTGGAGGGCTCTCTGCATCTATATTAAGAGAACTTCCAGGTTCAGGATGTCGGAATCTCTTCTTGTGTCATTCCATCCTTCCTAATTAGGCAAGAAGGTTTTGTCATCCTCTATGGGCAGATGGATATGGGGCTGCATCACCAAGGCCTATGAGGTCCAGGCCTTGTGACCTCCAGGGCAGGTTATGGCACACTCAACCAGAAGAGCTGCTACTACAGCGGCCTGGGTGACTCAGGCACTGATTGATGAAATTTGCAGGGCAGTGACCTGGTCATCCCCCTCTCCATTCATATGGCATTATCGGCTAGATGCCTTTGCATCGGCTGATGCGGCCTTCAGCAGGCAAGTTCTGCAATGGGTGTTTGTAGGTTCAGGGCCAGACAGGTTCCCGCCTGTAGGAGAGGTAGGCTTTGGAACGTCCCGTTCCTTGGATTCTCTCTAGCACACTGGAGAAAGAGCATTGGTCTTACCTGAGACGCTCCCTCTCAGTATGCTGGGAGAGAATCCAACCCCACCCTATACACAGATCAGCCCTGAAACACGAAACACACAGTTTAGCAGAGAGCACTACATTCCTGTCAATCTCATAGCCTCATCAAAACTGGGGAACAATAGGAAGAAGACGTGGATAATTAAGATTGACAGACTCAGTTTATAGAGCTACTCAAGACAAGACAACCCGTTCCTTGGATTCTCTCTCAGCGCACTGAGAAGGAGTGTCTCAGGTAAGACCAACACTCTTTTTCTATAAGAAGTCACCAATTTGGGCAAGTATGGCTGTTTCTGTCCTAACCAGACTTCAACACAGACTGAATAGGTTCAGATAATCAAAATACTTACAGAGATTTTGACTTGGAATGTAGTGGTGGGAAACAATGTCCTGTGCAACAGTTTGTCAACCTTAGAAGTTGTGAAGAATGTAAACACAAGACTTCCATTATTAAAGTATGTTTTAAAACGTTTGTGGCTGTCTCGCAGCAGTTCTCAGATAACAAGCAAGACAAATATCAAAAGTATCATATGTACACTGCAGTTCAAGTATAAGGATCAAGGTGATAAATAATGTAATATGCTTGACAACGTAGCATCAGTATTATATGACAATAAAATTAAACAGACAATAATTGAATTTATTCCTCAGAAAGTATGTATGCCCTGCTAAATTCATGGTTTTAACTTAATCTCAAACTGACTTCCTCACCTTTCTCATAACATGGTTATGCTTGAAGTGCTTTAAAAATGCTTGAAAGTTTCTGTTTCATACTTATGATTGACTACTTTCAACTTAAAATAATTCAGATTTGAAACATCTTGCATCCCTGCTCTCTCTTTTTGCAATAGTTTAATGAGTTTTTATCTTAGTTTAAGTGATGTTCTGTGATACTATATTTAAGTATCATATCTTTGCTAGAAAACAAATAGTTGAATTTTTTCCTTCTCTCTATCGTTTTTTCTTCTTGCCTATGAATAACCTTTCTTCTTTTTCTTTCTTATCAATTGAATGAGTACAGTAAGGAGGGGAGGCCAGTACTCCAGTACATGCTCTTCAGCAAAATCTCCAGGTGAGCCATTCATGCTATGGCTTCATGTCACCATCTTGTCTCCTACATTTTTTATTTTACTTTTTTCCGTCTGCTGATCTATTATTTTATCTTTACATTGTA
The DNA here is from genome assembly GCA_017656035.1 of Myanophis thanlyinensis. NCBI lineage: Eukaryota > Metazoa > Chordata > Lepidosauria > Squamata > Homalopsidae > Myanophis > Myanophis thanlyinensis. The sequence goes on from JAEANM010007064.1 coordinate 17,317, forward strand.
TGTTTTATGATTAGCAAAACTAAGACTTAATGGATGTAGTCCCCTTTTCTGTAAGACCTTGGAAAATAGTTGCATATATGATGTTAACATTATATTAGATAACTTGATTTAAGATAACATTTAAATTGATAATCACTATTAAAGGAAGATGTGTTAACCCAACATATAGCTAAAGTTGAGGTTGGAGACATACAGTTAAAACAACGAAATATAATTTGCTTATGTAGAAAATATGTCAGAAATAAAAGTCCTGTTAATTAGTGTTAGAGATTTGTTGATATGAGTAACATAGTGGCTTCCAAGATCTTGATGAATGCAGCTGAATTAACTGTTTTGCTTACAGTATACAGTTTAGGTTTACAAATAGAGTTTTGCAAATACCATGCAGTATACAGAATAGTTTGCAAATTGACTTGTGAAAGAGGCTAGTCCGTAAAAGTATGCAGTAGTCTTGTGAATAGTTAATAGTCTGATTTTCATTTTAATGTCGACTACAGAAAAGGAAAGTTTTCCTTCCTTTCTGCGTAGGATAAAGCATGGCCACTTAACTTCTTCAGTTACAAGACATTAGTTCTTATTTCTGTTAACCTGGAGAATTGTTTCTGGTTTCTTCATTGAGTGATATGATTCAAAGTTTTGAAATATTGTAGGTAAGTTACTTTCAGAACCATATGAAAACTCTACGCTTCAAATAAGAGTAAAAAAATATTCATCATGCATATTAGTGTCATTTATTTATTTATT
>JAEANM010007065.1:0-18059 GCA_017656035.1 Myanophis thanlyinensis
ATAATAATAATAGAATAAAAGTGATTGATAAAATACACCAGTTACACTCCATTTAATATTTTTTCTTCCATTTCAAAAGAACATAGGGTATTTGACTTACTCCATTTCTTTTTTTCCCCAAGTTTTTTTTAATTTTTTAATTTATTTTTTACAAACATATCAGTCTATGGACAGTGTGACAGCTGGGTGTCATACGTTTTGATACAAACAAAATAATATTGATCACTTTGATTACAATTGTCTTATATAGTTTTGATAATAATGTACATGTAATTATAATCATCTTATTTAATTATTCTAGATTTCATTGTCATTTTTATGCCAATTAATCATATTTATTACATTTAACGAGTTTATAGAATTCTAAAAGTAATACACATATTTTTATTACATTAGAATCTTCCATTAGTTATTCAAATTATACTGCTTCATTATTTAGTTATTCCATATTGCAATGTATTATTTGTATGCCAGTCACTATATTGTGCATGTCATACATTTTACTGCAAATAAAATATTATTAATCACATTTATTACATTTCACAAGCTTATATCATTCTAAAGATAGTATACATATTCATATTAAGTTACAATTTCCCATTACCTAGTTCATCAATGCTTCATATATTTTTATATCAGTCTATATATTATTGATATTATACATATTATAATTGTTCATTTTTTAGCTTGACTCCCATATTCCTCTCTTGGATCTATATTTCTATCTATATCCACCTCAACTGTTTAGTTTAAGCATTTCTCCCTTCCCTACCATTTTCCATTGTCTAATTTCCAAAATGTCTAGTCTTGCACCCTCTCTTCCAGACAGAACTTCCTGGTTCTTTGGTTCCTCTTCTAATTCCCTTAAAATACTCTCCTCTTGGCTTGTTTCATCCATCCTTATTATTTTTGGTATTCTCTCTTTTTGTGTCATTTTGTTCTATTTGTTGATTTAATTGTTCTAGTTTTACATCTACTTTTTGAGTTGGCTCCTCCTCTTCCTGGGCATCTTGATCACTCATTGTCTTTTGCATTATATTTCCCATCTTTTCCTCTATACACTCTATTCGGTTCATTATTTCCTTATACTTTGTTGTCAATATCTCCCTTGTACTTTGAATTATCAATGCCATCTCCTCCCAAATACTCATTTCTTTTTCCCCCCAATTTTTTAATTTTTTATAAACATATCAATGTGTGAACAGTTTGGCACCTAAGCGTCATACATTTTAGTTCAAACAAAATAATATTGATTGCATTTATTACAAGTCTTATATAATTCCAATAATGTACTTATTTATATAATTATGATCTTCCATTACTTAGCTATTCAAGATTTCATTATGTCATTTTTATGCCAAAAAGAACCTGGGATTCAGCAGGAGAATTGCGATCTCTCCATGACCTTACCGGGTGCCCCTCCTTAGCTTCGCCGCCTCTACAAGGCGGCTTTCGGCTTCTTTTGGAGCCCATGAGCAGGGAGAAGCCAGCACAGAGACAGAGTGCTCCATTTCTGTGTCTGATAACTTCATGATGTCAGCCAGAAGTCTGACTTCAATTTCTGCATCATATTTCATCACCTGGCAACATATAATTGAATCCCAGCAAATGCTCTACATTTTGTTTTATACAGTTTCCAAATTGTCCAATCCATCTGCTGCTATATCCACCCCTTGCTGGATCTCCTCTTCTTAAATTTCACTGTGGGTGGGCACATGAGGGTGGCTCTTTATGGGTTGCTTTTGCCTGCCTATTGGATCCATTTTTCCTCATTTCTTTTATTGGGGATACTGATTGACACAATCACTGAAAGAAAAGAGGAAGAGGCCAGGTACCAAATGCCCAGAATCCATCATGACTTCCATGGTGGGGGCAGAGAGGGAACAGACTGCAGTAGTTTCACTACTCCATCAGTGAACTAGTGGAGGGAATTGGGAAGACAAAAGAGTGAAAAAAGTAACTTGGAAGTTAAATGGTCCAGGGTCCAAAATGCCCAAGCAGGGCAGTAACCCATTAACCTGGATGAGGGGCCATCCTAGCCACTCCAATACTAAATACATTTCCCAGATGGAGGAAAAGCAGAGCAAGCAAACTAAATCCTTCTGTAATTGGTAAAAGCCAGAAAGGATTCCTTTCATCTCGGATGACCAATCCTTCTCCTCCATCCATTTTCTAAGTCTTCCTCATCATATTTTAATAGAAATAAAAGTAGATCAAGCAAGTAAGCATGAAGAAACAGAAGAATTTCACAATGAAGATTCTAAACATATGGTTTGCGTCCATCCATTTTCCATTCTGTATAATGTATTTTCCATTCAACCTATAACGAGAAACAAAATCTTACTTTAATCTCCCACCAAAAGATAAGTGCCCAGTAATGTCTCTATCAGAGCTGTGAAGGGATCTACCTGACCATCTCTGAGGGCAGACCATGTTCTCCAATCTGATCTATCCCACAGAATTCTAGGGTTTATTTGATTTCACTCTTTCCAGATACATTATGTATGATTAAAAAATCTTGATTTCCATTGTCTTTGGGAGGATTTGCTGTCTCTATAAAATTTATCATTTTTAGGAGGGGATTATTATGGTTTGTTGCACAGGCAGCCAGATTTTCAGAAAATTTGGCATTTGTTTCTACCTATTGAGTCCTTTCCCAAATCCTTGGATAGGCAGATAGGACTGTTTGATGTTAGTACAGATATCGTCACAGGATGTAAGCTGAGTATCTGAGTAAGACCTGCCTTTTGCAATTGACTGATGGTGAATTTGTCAATGTTGATGGTGTTCAAGTGATGCTACAGTTGTTTTAGGATTGCACATAAGGTGCCTATTACTATTGTATTGCCTTTGTTTACTTTTGCCACAGCTGTTCTATTTCTATTTGCAGATTTTTCTATTTCATTATCTGCTCTAATTCTCTTCTATTATTATTGGTTTTCCAGTATTTCTCAAATTTATCTGCAACATTTTTGCCCAGAAACAGTAACTCGTAGCTTTCCATATTTTTATTTCATCACTCAATCTTAGTAGTGACCTTCCTCCTTCCTAATTCATCCAGCCCAGTTCTCAGTAGAGCCTCCCAATCCACAGCCAAGAAGCTCTGTTCCATTATTTTATGCTCTTTCCAAGATGTCACTGGGGGCCAATAATGGACCATTTGAAAGGGTCACACTGAGTGAGACAGCCATTGGTGGATTGATCAAAAGGCTCATTTTGATTTGAGACAAAATTATTTCAGAAACACTTCAAGGAGTACTTTGATTTAAGGCTCTAAAAAAATCTTTTAGGACAAATCAGGAAAGTGAAAAAATATGAAAGAAAATAGAAAGAAATTGAATGATGATACAATAAATGTGTTATTGTTTTGTAATAGGAAAAGTATACTTAATGCAGTAATTTTCATTTTTTAGTAACAGTCCTTTCTCAAAAGGATCCCATTTGAGACAAGAATGGATACTGGATGATTAGTTTACATCATACATTGCACACCAAGAGGCAACAAAACTTTCTTTTATACTCTTATACAAAGTTTAAATTGCTTTGATTAATCTTTTGATTTTTTTTTCCTCAGCACAGCAAACTGGGCAGTGTTTCAAAAAGCTATTCAAAATCTATTCTGGCAGCCTTTTGAATAGTCCAGATCAGGAAACAGAATCTAGAAGAAAACTACAGCTTTACTTTGTTGGTAGAGTTAAGGACCACCATAAGAGAATTTTGAAATCCTAACAATCTATCTACTTCATCAAAGCACTTTGAGTTGAATGCAACAAAGTAAATTTTACTAGCCTGCACAAACGTACTGTGATAACTGGGCTCCTGGCCCGGCACCTCTGACGAGTCCCCAAAAATGCAGGTTTAGAGATTGTGTACCCTTTCATGTATGCACAATGAAAAGTAATGCAAATCACTATACAAGCACTAGACCACGAATGCAATGTCATATAAGATTGGCAAGGAGGAGGTGAAAAACTGCTTACAAGCATCTGATCTCTAAAGAATTTAAAGAAAACAGATGCTATTCTCAATCAGGAACAAAATTTGTAAACCCATGGAAAGGAAATCTTTCATTTGAAGTGGCTCAGATAATTTACACATCAATGTGCTAAAGAAAGGAAGATACAGATATTCTTCAACTTAGAGCCATTTGTTCAGCAACCATTCAAAATTACAATGGCGCTGAATGGAGTTATGACCCCTACCCCAAATTTTAGTTGTTGCATTGACTGAAATTCAGACACTTACCAATCTGCTTACCCTTATGACTGGCTGCAGGGAAACTGAAACTGCCCCAGCTGCTTATCTCCTCCCCCACCTGGATATTTCTAACAGACAGATAGTAGATAGATAAAAGAATGAGGTGCAGGTTGTAAAATATAGGATTCAAATACTGCAGAGAATGTATCACCACCATCAGTTATCTGCAAGACAGATTCCATCAAAAACCAAATGGCATGGAAGGAAGGCCAGTCTAGGACGCAATGTTTAGGTATGCGCAGAAATATGGAATCACACTAATGAGACATTTGTTTTTGTAATTAAGCATTGCAGTAACCAGCTGAAGCAAGAGTAAGACAAATGCAAGTACCTCAGAAATCAACACCCCTACAAGCAGTAGCCACCTGGCTTTGTACCACCAGGAAAGAAAGTGCACACATTTCAGAAGAGGGAAGCAAAGAAGCTAAAATGAGAAGCTGACTCAGATGCTTGCCAAGCAAGACTTCACATAAAATAAAGGACATCTTTCTCCTTATTTCAGATTCAGAAGTGAGAGAAGACATGTATCCCCATTGCCAGGCATCTGATAAATGGAGAACCATAGATCTCATTCTGATTTCTTACCACCTTTAGTAGCACCAGAAAGATCTGCAGGATCCATGCCCCATACTGAAAGGCTGAAACAGGTATTTGAGAGCATATCAGTCTTGTCGTGTGAGTTGGAACTGTGGTTTCAGGAACGAGTTTTCCCTCCTTTCCAGTAAAAAGCAGTAGGTCCCAAAGGACTGTCTAAAACACGATGGGGGGTGCCTCGTGGTAGGTAGTTTGTCTAGGAACTGAAAACTACAGCTAGTTTGTATAGCTACTTTCGGAAAAAGTTAATAAAGGGTTCTGCCAGCTTGCTCAGGAAGAAACACTCCCTAAGGAATGTCCTCCAAGACATGCCCTTCAAGAGAAGTTGAGGCATCCTGTTTTCCAGAATGGATCTGGATTAGGATCTCTTCCTACATTTTGGGAAAAGCCTCAATCAGAGCCTCTTAAGGGAAAAACATTGGTGGACACCTAGTCATGGGTGAAAGATTTTATACTAATCATATTAAAATGGAAGATAACATGGGCACTGGAAGGGGAGGGATGGTGGTGAATGAAGCAAATGACAAAATATGCACCATAATATCATCTGCAAGTACATAAGAGGCATTTCAACGTTTTGATAAAAGTCTCAGCTTGCTGTGGATGCCCCAAAGGTCAACCATGTTTGAAATTTTGGACTCACCTTCACATGGTCCCAAATTGTCTCTCTAACAATTTCTAAAAGCCATATTTTCATGACATGTTTCATCCCCAGCCCACGGTAGAGACAAGCCTAATGTATTTCTTGTGCTCCTGAAAGCCTTGTCATATGGATGATACACTGTATCTCACAGATGAACGTGGTGATGCTGTTGCCCAGGTCTAAATTGGCCTTTTAAGACTGCCTGGTGTAGCACCCTCTCATTTATCAATTTGAATTATATCAGCGCAAAGCTAAACCTGGCAAGAATTTGCTCATTTCTCCTTTTACCAGAAACAAAAAGTCACAGGCATAGCAAAGTGATCCAATACAATGGAAAGAAACATCTCAGATGCTCCTTATAAATCTTTCACCAGATGTGTGAGCTCTTATTGTGCTGTTTCTGAACATGGGTCTAATAGTCTTCTATGAGAGCCTCCTAAAACGGTCCTCCCAGCAGGTCAATGTGATGGAGAAGTTACTTGATGAAGTCAGAGTGAGCTTTCCCAGATGTATCAATGAGCTCCCTTCTACTCCAACATTTTCCTTTTCTTTGCCTCCTTGATTTGTCATTTGGGTTATTTAGGATATAGGTTTGCTGTCACTCCAAAAGCATACAAAACTAATGTTCAGGAATTGCCTGAGTAAAAGGGCAGAATGACTCAAGGACAGAAAGTTGCTGTGACAATTTTGCTGAAAGTTTTAATTATTATCAAAGAAGTTTAAGTATTATGGTTTGCATTTCTACTTCAAAGATCATTTTCAAGATCTCAATGCTACTTTCCCAATAAGAATAAGAAAACAGTCCCTGACAAGCTTCAGTTAAAAAGCACACAAAAAACTTACATGAATGAGTGAATAAATTCTCATTAATAAAAAAAACTATAGTTCAAAAGATCAGGGGTGAAATATTAAACTTAATTTGATTTAAATTAAAATGCTTCTATAGTAAAAAAGAAAAACTCTTAAGACACATGGCATCCTCCCCCTGGAACATCCTCCGCCCATGATCAACCCCCCCACCCATCTGCTGGCCTTTCACAAGGCATTAAAAATTTGGTCATGGGTTCTAGGGCCCTGATAGCATGGGTGATCCTATCTTAAGGTTATAGAGACTCTGGAAGAGCAGGAGGCTTCTTAGCTGCATTTTATGTTGTGTTTATAATTTTAGTTCTGTTCTGACTTTTGTTTTCATCCTACTTTAATTGCCAAGTACCCAGAGTCATGTAAATGAGATGACCGATCATATAATTCTATTAAATAAATATCCAAGCTGTAATTATTTGATCCAATTATTTTAATGCCAAGTTAAGCTGCTATATTCATGATTTTTTTCCAATATGGTGGACTCACAGACAAACTTTTTAATAATCTTGACAATAATATTCAAGACAGCCCAAAAGTCACATAGTTGTTCTGGTATTCCTGATTTTTAAATATAATCTCTTAATTTTGTAGATGTGCATGTACATCTTTTAGTCATACCATTCAATCTTATTGATTTTGCTTAGTTTACTTGTTTTTATTACAGTGAGATCTTGTGGAGTTGCATTCCACTGTAAAACCTTGGAAGATCCAAATTCCTCACTGAAATGACTTTAATTTGGAAACCATCTCTTCATTCTTTCAACATAATGTTCCATAATGTTGGTTCAGTTTCAGTGTTGTTTGGTATAATGATGGTGACTTCTTTGACAATTGGGTATTAAATCTATCATGTTCAAATCCTAATCTCCAGTCGGGATAAATGAGAATGGAAGCATCTGGCATGTCTCAAAGTTGTTCTTTTGCCAAGTCAGAGGGACACTATGGGTTTCATTGTCATAGTAGTTTCTCCAACACTGCAACAACCTCAAGTTAAATTCCAACATTGTGGAGTATACCCATTCTAGTCTTGAGGATCCATGAAGTAAACTTGAATCAATTGGGCTTGCTGGTTGGGGTCTGGCAGTATAATGTCCAATGTAATAATCACAGAAGGACTTCATTCATTGTTCATCGGAAGGACTTCTTTTGTACCAAAGATTTCATTGGGAAGAGACAATTGTACTGTCTTAATGTTCTTCCTGAACTTGTTCCCAATAGATTCACCAATGCTGTAGAAATTGAGCTGTTCATTAGGTAGATGTTTTAAATAGCCTATCCTGACATTTTCCTTCATACAGCAGAAATTGGTGTTTTTTCCAGAGAATAGGAATGCTGAAAGTGAGGGAAGACTTTGACCATGACACCAATATCAGCATAAATTCTACATTGTGGAAGTTATGGATTTTCCTTTTTTCTTTATTGAGATCTTATTTTTGAGGATAGGTATTGTTGGGTTGAGAAACTCCTTCACTACTTAGTTTTTGTCACATATTATTGATTTCATCTTCCCTTCCTCCATCTTTTCTTGTATCCTCATAACTGTACCTTTTCTTGTGATTCTGGAGATCTGCAGCCAGTTCATATTCTCAGTTTCTTCCTTTCGTCTTTCTCTCTTCTCCTTCTTGCTATTATCCTGATGTTTGGTATCATGTTTTGAAGATGATGTGCCCTCTCTTTTTCCATGTGGCATAATTATGCTTATCATGTTTTAATTTAATTTAATCACAATGTTGTACATTGCTGTTCTCACCACAGAAAGTTTAGAATCCATGCCGACATCTTTACTGAGGTGTAGAATGCTATAATAGATTATTTTAAAATTGGATCTTGGATCTTAATCTTTGGTGTCTGAAGAAGGCACCAGTTTATACTCAGTTTAAGAATAGGAAGCACTTGAAAAATAAATTGGGATGGGCAACAACTAAGGTATAATGGTTTACAGTAGTGTCTCTATTCTATTTTCTGGTGGTGTGAACCCCACAAAAAGGATTTGCAGTATTCAGTCATCTATGTTCTTGAGGAATAACTCAAACACTCTTGCTATCTCTGTTTTTTTTAAAATACTAAGATGCCTGCTGCAATGTTTAGTCAGGATCTTTCCAGCAAGCCTGCAGTGATGTATTCAGAAATTTATAATTATTTCTTGAAAAACAAGCATGGACTATATTCTTATAGAAACTATAGAGGATATGACTATGCATGGCATCTAAACTGCCTCTCCCTTGATACATTCCCAGAACATTCATTATCAAAAGACAGTAGTATAGATCAAAGAGGAAAAATCACTCACTGTAGCATCTCTATTGTATGTTCTGAATGTTTGAGTTCATTATACAGCAGTTCCATCATTTTTTCATCTGGTTTCTGGATGGACAACTTTAACACTCTCAATCTCTGATTCTTCTTGAGCAGTTCTGTAAGATGCCTTCTGCAATATTCAGTCAGGATCTTTACAGCAAGCCTGAAGTGATGTGTCCATAAATTTACAATTATTTTTTGAAAAACAAGCAGGGAACAAAATTCTTATAAGAACTGTAGGAAATATGAATATGTATGGCAAATGAATTGCCTCTACCTCAATATGTTTCTAGAACATTAACCAACAAAAGACAATTATATAGATCAAAGGGAAAGGGGAAAAAATCACTAACTGTAGAGTCTCTATTGTACATTCAGAATTTTTGAGTCCACCATACAGCAGTTCCATTGTTTTGTCATCTGGATTCTTGAGAGACAATTTTAACGTTCTCAATTTCTTGTTTTTTCCCAGTACGTCTGCAAGATGCTTGCTACAGGATTTGGTCGGGATTTCTCCAAGAATGCTGCAAAGAAGGGTTCAAAATATTACAATGGTCTCTTGAAAACAAACATGGACTTTCTTCTTGAAGAAATTGAAGTGTTGTAGGAAAATAATGGGACCAGGCCAAGCTCTTCCTGAAGTCGAAGAGAATATGAATATATATGGCATTGAAACTGCCTCTCCATGAATATACTTTCAGAATATTAATGTAAAAGTTGTGCAGATCAAACAGAGAGGAAAAGAAATCAGTCACTTACTGTAGTGTCTCGATATTACATTCTGGATCTTTGAGTCCCTCACACAGCAGTTCCATTGTTTGGTCATTTGTGTTCTTCAGGAATGACTGTATTTCATTCATTTCCTGGTTTTTGCTGATCAGTGCAAGTAAACTGCTGGAGAATTCTTTCAGGAAGTATCCAATATGCCTGCAGGGAAAAGTCAGAAAAATTACAATTCACTTTTGAAAAACAACCATGTACTGTATTATTGTAGGAACAGAAGTGAATATGATTATGTATGATAACTAAACTGCCTCTCTCTGTATATATTTCCAGAATATTAACCATTAAGAGAAGGTTGTGTACCTTAAACTGAAAGGGAAAAAATAACTTACTGTACTGCCTCTTTTGTACATTCTGAATGTTTGACTCCCTCAAGCAGTGGTTCTATTGGAATGGCAAGTAAGTTTTTCAGGAATGGCTCCAATTTTCTCAATTCCTGATTTTTCATGAGAACTGCAAATAAACTGCTGGAGGATTCATTCATGAATTGTCCAACATGCCTGTAAGCAAGAATCAGAAAAAGCACAATTAACTTTTGAAAAGCAAATATGGACTGTATTATTGTAGGAACAGAAGTGAATATGATTATGTCTGACAACTAAACTGCCGCTCTCTGTATATACTTCCAGAATATTAACCATTAAGAGAAGGTTGTGTACCTTAAACTGAAAAGGAAAAAAATAACTTACTGTACTGCCTCTTTTGTACATTCTGAATGTTTGACCCCCTCAAGCAGTGGTTCTATTGGAATGGCAAGTAAGTTTTTCAGGAATGGCTCTAATTTTCTCAAGTCCTGATTTTTCAAGAATACTGAAAATAAAGTGCTGCAGGATTCATGCATGAATTGTCCAACGTGCCTGTAAGAAAGAATCAGAAAAAGCACAATTAACTCTTGAAAAACAAACATGGACTGTATTGTAAAAATTGAAGACAAGGCATATGATTATGTATGACAACTAAACTGCCTCTCTCTGTATATATTTCCAGAATATTAACTTTTAAAAAAAGATTATGCATCTTCATTTGAAAGCAAAATAATAAGTTACCATAGTCGCTTTTTTGTACATTCAGGATCTTTGAATCCCTCAAGGGACAGTTCTATTATATTGGCAACTGTTTTGTTCAGGAACAACTCTAACTCTCTCAACCTCTGGTCTTTCCTGAGAGTTTGTGGAAGATGTCTGCTGCTGGATTCAAACTGTCCAGCAACCCTGCAGATAAGAGTCCAAAAATTATAATTATTTCTTGAAAAGCTAGCATGGAATATATTTTTATAGGAACTGAAAAGAATATGATTTACTGAACTCCCTCTATCTGAATATATTTCCATTATATTAATCATTAAGAGATGATAGTAAACATTAAACTAAAACAAACAAATAAACAAACACCTACTGTATCATCTGCATTTTATATTCTAGATCTTTGAACCCCTCAAGAAGCAATTCCAGTGATTTGTCATCTGGGTCATCTGGTTTCTTGAAAAATAACCCTAATTCTTCCAATTTCTGGGTGTTGCTGAATATTTCCTCAATGTATTTGTGGCATGATTTTGTCAGGTGCTTTTCAAAATACCTGCAGAGAAGATTCTGAAAATTACATTTCTTGAAAAACAAGAATGAACTTTACAGTTGTAAGAACTGAAGAAAATATATACTATTCTGAGAAAGGCAGATCAATAAAGGAGATTATTTGTAGCTCAGGGTTGTAGCTGAGGGGTCCTTGGTGCTCTCTGAGCTTGCTTGTTTTCTTACAGGCTTTTCATTACCCAAATTATGTAACATCACCAGTGGTGGTTAGAAGTGGGATTTGCTCTCAGTTTATATTCTGGCATCTTGCCCTGTCAATGTTGGTGGGGGTGGCCTCAGATGGCTGTTTGCTTTGTTGCAGGGGGGAAATCTGACCGGTTTTGCCACTGGTTCAGTGCGCGCGCATGCGTGCCAATTGCACTGCAGCATGGCGCTTTGAACAACTTTTAGAGGCTCCAGAGGCAGCGGGGATCATCAGAAAGGCTCCACAGACACTCAAAACAGCTGATTCAGGTAAGTAAAAAAATGGAGCATGTATAAGGAAGAATAGGGGCTCAAGCAGGTGGGCGGAGCCAATTTCAAATTTCTACTACCGGTTCTGCTGAACCGGCTCGAACTGGCTAAATTTCACCTCTACTTTGTTGGCAGTTTCATGATTGCGGTATTGTTTATTTGATTGTTGGTCTGATATAAATCCTTGAGTATATCTATGTGGATCTGAGTGCTGATTGCTAGTGGAGAGGTGCTTTGGTCTTGTCGTTCCATTTTTGGCTAATTGATTCTCTCTTTTGTATAGTCTACAGATATTGCTACTGATGTCAAAATTCAAATTCAAATTTTATTTGTCACATGCACAATCATACATGGTACAATATGCAGTGAAATGCTTATGCAACCATTCACGACCACAGGTAAGTTAGGGCAGAATGGGAGGGTAGGAAATAGATTGGGAATAAGTTGAAGAAAGGAGGTAGTTGGGAAGAAAGAAGGTAATTGGGAAGGTGTTACTTCATATACAGTATATGTAAACAATATGTAAACAAACAATTTGAGGATGCCCCATGAGCAGGTTTTCCATACTGCTTCTCCACCCAGGACTATGCTGCTCCTCTGGAAATAGCAGCCAAGAACTTTTGGAAGCATGTGTGCATGTTTAGAGCTCTGCTCTTGAATTTGCAGTAAACTGTGGGGATTTGGGGGAAAGATTGGAGCAATAAAAGAGAATTAAGCCTTTGCTTTGGCTGTGTCGCTTCCATGCCTAGCCCTGGGCAGAATGATGGGGAAGAAGCACCTTTGACATCCCAAGGGATTATAAACTAGCATGAGATATTTCAATGGGTCGGGGGAGGCCTTGGGTTGCCTGTTCCACACTGGGCCTCACATGGCCTACCCCATCCTGATTTATCTCATGTGCATTTAACAACCTGCACATTTGATTAGCAAATCCATTTGGTAAATCAGGGAGGGACCAAATTCATTTAACATGATTAAATCAAATGAATCTTGGGTTACAAATGTAATTGGCAGGCTCTATTACATTTGTAACTCTAGGATTACCTATACACGAAGATTGAAACACTCAGCATTATAGATCTCATAAACTGTTGCTTAACCACATGCTTCCTATCTGATGGACAAACTTACCAACAAATTAAAGGTACATCAATGCAATGATTACTTTTAGGACTTATAGCAGAGGTTGTTATGCAACATCTGGAAGACATGATTCCACAAATACTACATTCTGATCATCAGAGACTGCAACAGCAAACTAGAAAAACAAGTATATCAAAAAACCAGCTAAACCAACCAAGTGCTTGGCTACCAAAGCAATAACTCAACCTCTCACCAAGAGAAGCCTCATAAGAATTTTATTTTATTTAGATGAGCATAAACTCCCTGCAGCAAGCCTGAACAGCAGAAAAGGGAAACAATGTATCTATACAATATCTTCTAACAAAATGGATATCCATATAACTTAACAAAAGCCTGATTATTCAAGCCAACACAGCACAACCCACACAAGCCCAAAAAAGAATAACACTGCCCATACATCAAGAACATCTCAGAAATCACCAACAGACTTCTACAACCACATGGAATTAGTGTAGCACACAAGCCAACTAAAGCCCTTCAAAACATCCTAAGTAAACCAAAAAACCCCAGCAACACCAAAAGAAAAAAAAATGGAGTCATCTACAACATATAGTGTAAGGACTGCAACAGCACTTTGTAGGACAAACAGATAGAAAACTGGCAGAATGCATCTATGAACAATCAATTAACAGTCAGAAAAAATGATGAAAATTCTTCAATTTCACAACATATGGACAGACTTAATTATAGTTTCAACTGGAAAAATGTGACCATCCTAGACCAAGCCAAGTTCAAAAACACTAAGGAATTTCTAGAAGCCTGACATTCTGTAAAATTACCCGTTAATAGACACATAGACATTAATAATATCTATATATGCAAAAGAGATAAACTAGCCAAAAAGTGAACAAAAATACCCAAGCACCTCTCCATCAGCAATCAGCACCCAGATCAGTATAGATTTACTCCAAAATTAACATCAGATCAACAATCAAATAAATAATACCCAGTCAAGAAACTGCCAACAAAGTAAACAGTCCATCAACACTGACAGGGCAAGACATCAGAATACAAACTGAGAGCAAACCCCACTTCTAACCAGCACTGATGATGTTACCTAGTTTGGGTAATGAAACATCTGCAAGAAAACAAGCAAGCTGAGAGCACAAGGACCTCTCATTATTAGCTACAAATAATCTCTTTTATTGATCTGCCTCTCTCAGAATAGTATATAACTGTTAAGAGACAGTTGTGCACATCAAACTGAAAGGGGGGAAAATCAATTACCATAGTGCCTCTATTATACATTCTTGATATTTGAGCAGCTCAGGCAGCAGTTTTATTATTTCATCAACTGTGTTTTTCAGGGACAACATTAAGTCTTTCAATCTTTCACTTTTCCTCATTGCCGGATCCCTGCTGCCGAATGCAGTCAGGAGCTGACCAACACACCTGCAGAGAAGAGTCCCAAAAATTACAGTTATCTCTTGATAAATACATATGGATGGTACTATTTTTTAAAATAGTATTTTATTAGTTAATCAAAATATAAAATACAAAAATAAACATAAAATAAATATAAAATGAAAATAATAGGAAAATGGGAGGAAAGGGAGAAGAAGAAAAAGTGTAGGAGGAGGGCGGAAAGAAAAAAAGAGTATTGCTTTCCTATTACTTTTGGTGCAATAGAATAACTTAATAACATACAACCTCAGCATTTCTTTTACATAGTAATATGTACTAGTCATTTCTATAATAACAAACCTGTGTAATCAGCAAAACCCAAATCAAAGTTTCATTTTTCCCCACTCTCAAACATGAAACACAAGTAGAAACAAAATCAATTGTATTGTTTTCTTTAATCAAAACAATCAATGTAGCCATCTCTGCTATTATCAGTAACTTTTTCAGCCATTTGTCTATTGTAGGAATTATAGTAGTATTCTTCCATTTTTTAGCAAAAAATATTCTGGCTTCTGTCAGCATATTTTGTATCAAAGTTCCACTTTTTCCCAAGTTCTTTATCCATTAAGTCTAAAAGAAATCTCTCTGGTTTTATCTTTATATTCACTTTAAGAATTTTCTGTATTACAATGTGAATCCTACTCCAATATTTCTTTACTTTGTCACATGTCTACTATAAATGGTAAAAGTTCCTTCTTTATATTCATTTCCAACATTCATTTGAAATATCTTTATATATTTTGATAATTTGTCCAGTGCTAGATCCAACAGTCCATCATTGTATCAACATTTTCTTTTAAATTATAATTTAATATAAATTTTAAACCTTCCATTCATGTTTTCCCATTGTGATATGCAAAATTCTCTGCCCACTGAGTCATACAGTGCATACTCATCCTGCAAGTTCAATTTCAATAGCAATTTTTAATCCTTAGCAACAATACATTCGTCACTACAACACAGTAAAATTTTCAATTCATTTTTTTACCAAAGCAAATCGACAGGTTTTTTGAAGCTAAATTTTTCTGTCAGTTGCAAATATTTGAATAACAGACTTGGAAGGGACCTTGGAGGTCTTCTAGTCCAATCTCCTGCTTAGGCAAGAAATCCTACACCACTTCAGACAAATGGTTATCCAATCTCTTCTTAAAAACTTCCAGTGTTGGAACATTTATAACTTCTGAAGGCAAGTTGTTCCACTGATTGTCAGGAAAGTTCTCTTTACTTCTAAGTTGCTTCTCTCCTTGATTAATTTCCACCCATTTTTTCTTGTCCTGCCCTCAGGTACTTTGGAAAAAAACCCTCTTTTTTGTGGCAGCCCGAGATATTGGAACACTGCTATCATGTCACCCCTACTCCTTCTTTTCATGAGACTAGACATACTCAGTTCCAACAACTGTTCTTTATGTTTTAGCCTCCAGTCCCTTAATCATCTTTGTTGCTCTTCTCTGCACTCTTTCTAGAGTCTCAGTATCTTTTTTACTTCATGGCGACCAAAACTGGATGCAGTACTCCAAGCTATTCCATAATAGCTCTTAAGGGGTTTAATTCCCCAATCCTTTTCTCTTTAATATTTTTGTTTTGTCATTTTCCAATCTTTTAAGATGTAATTAAAATTTAAGGATATAATAGGATTAATTCCATTTTATTTAGTAATATTAGTAATAATACAGTCTTTGGCTCCTCTCATGGTCAAATAGCACTACTACAGAAAACAATATACCATATTTTTTTGGACTATATTAAGATGCACTCCCTCGTCCAAAAAAGTGGGTGGAAATGTCTGTTAGTCTTATAGAGTGAGTACAGGCCTTCTTTTTGGCTTCTGAAACCCACTGTGTCTCTCGTTTTTGCCCGCCCTGATGTCCAGAAGTATTTTGCTCCAGAGGCCTCTTTTTTTTGCCTTCCCTGACACCCCAAGGGTTTGGGAGGCCAAAAATGGGCCCGTTTTTGGCCTGCAGAGTGCTTTTGTGGACTAGGGAGGCTGAAAATGGGATGTGCGGAGGCAAAAAAAAAAATTTCTCTGGTTTTCTTCCTCTAAACCTAGGTGTGTCTTATGGCCTGGTGCATCTTATAGTCTGAAAAATATGGTAATTTGTAACTGAGGTTCTATTCTCTCTTTGTGATCAAACTTATTACAGACAAACAGCTTTAAACTAGTGTTCAATTATTCTCCAATCAGGAGCAAGTAAAATTGGAATTTTTCCCCTCCTCCCAACAGATTCAATGTACCATTTAAACAGTTTTTATTCTAAAATTGAAAAAGTTCAGTGGAGTCAGCTTAAAAGAAGTAATATCCTCTAGGAAACTTATGTCCTGAAATTTTGGAAGTCGTTTCTAAAGTAGATTATTGTTTCTTTACTCTTGTTTCGTTACAGCAATTCCTCCCTTCCTCACCATCTTAAAGTCATAGAGCTTCATAAATGATGTTTCAACAAAAAGGGGCAAGCAACCTATAGCCAAGAGCCTCTTTTAAGGCAGAAAGAAAATGTTCAAAAAGCTCATGTTCTAAGGATAGGAGGCAAACTTTATTCTCGATTTTATTTAAATGGCTGATTCTTCCACAGTGAACGTGCTTCTTGGTTGTCTCACTCCCAGCCACACTCAATCAACTTCAAGAAGCTCTCTGAGACCATTGAATCGT
Source organism: Myanophis thanlyinensis (assembly GCA_017656035.1). NCBI lineage: Eukaryota > Metazoa > Chordata > Lepidosauria > Squamata > Homalopsidae > Myanophis > Myanophis thanlyinensis. The sequence continues at coordinate 16,673 of JAEANM010007065.1, forward strand.
TGGGGGGGAATAAGAGGGTTGATTTTCAGACATTCCCCTTCTAAGTTTCTTCAAACTTAGAAACCACTTTAAATATAAAACTGTGGAGAATCAATGTCAGCCCAAAAATGGAGAGATATCATCAAGTTGTTATCTTCCACTAGAAGACATATGGACTGTACTCTTGTAAGAACTGAATATGATTGCGTATGACAACTAAAATGCTCTCTGGATATATTTCCAGAATATTAATTGTTAAGAGAAGGTTGTGCTCATTAAACTGAAAGGAAAAAGCAATCACTTACTGTAGCATCTCAACTCCACATTTTACATGTTTGAGCAAATCATACAGCAGTTCCGCTACTTTGTCATCTATTTTTTTGAGGACAAACTTTACCTCTCTCAACGTCTTATTTTTCCTTAGTACTTCTACAACATGACTGCTACTGAATTTGGTCAGGAACTCTCTAGCAAGCCTGTAAAGAAGTAAAAGAAAAACAATTAAAAGCAAACATGGAGTGTACTATTGTAGGAATTGTAGAGAATGTATTTATATATGGCAGATGAACTGCTATTCCTGGATGTATTTCCAGAAAACAAACATCAAGAGAAAATTAACACACAGCAAACTGAAAAAGAAACACTGAACACTTACCCTAGTTTTTCTACTTTACACTCTTCATTTTGGAGCCCCTCACATAATATTTTCACTACTTTGTCAACTGGATAGAAGAGCAGGAATTTTAACTCTCTCAAACTCTGGTTTTTACTGAATACTTCTGCAATATTCCTGCTGCAGAATTCAGTCATGCTTTCTCCTGTAAACCTGCAGATATAAGTACAAAAAATTACAATTATTTTTAGGAAAACAAACATATACTATAGTCTACAAGGAACCGAAGAGAACATGATTATTTGCTGATGTTGGAACTCCTCTGAGGATACATTTTCAGAAAAGAAGGCGTTTTTTCCCCCTTTCCTTCTGGAACAATGACATACAATGGCAATATCGATATTAGTATTAACTTTTAGAGTTTTAGAGCATTGCAAAACAGATTTTCTGTCCAATGGATGCTCCATCTATACCTTATCATTCATTATTGCAAGTCAACTTATTTTACAGAGATCCAAGTCGGGGCAGCTTTCTGATCTCAACTTTCAATCTGATCTTATTTATCTTCAAACCCAGATTATAAGAAACTCCTCCCAGCAATCTCTGATGCAAATGCAAATGCAATCAGTGACTCAGTTCCCAGGTGGCTAGCTTGACCCAGTGGATGAAGTCTCAGTTCTCTTGCTATGGCTGTGAGCAACTCCCAGTATCTGCTGCTATGCAAATGCAAATGCAAATGCAAATGCAAATGCAAATGCAAATGCAAATGCAAATGCAAATGCAAATGCAAATGCA
>JAEANM010007066.1:0-18054 GCA_017656035.1 Myanophis thanlyinensis
GGGGGAGATCATCCATGGTTTCGGGGTGAGTTTTCATCAATATGCAGATGATACTCAGCTGTATATTTCCACCCCGAGCTACCCCAACGAAGCCATCGAAGTGATGAGCCGTTGCCTGGAGGCTGTGCGGACTTGGATGGGTTTGAAAAAAAGAGTTATTAATTACTCACAATTCTTCTTTCAATCAAGGTTAGACTTATTCGTGATTTTTCTGAAATATTTTCAGAACTGATTCATACAAGATAACTTAAGATCCATCTCTTAGACACGGCCTCTAGCCTTAACCAACTTCTCAGTGAGAGATTTCCAGTGTAAATTCCACACTGAAGAAAGTAGTCATCCTCGGTACTGAGTAAAGGAATAGAGAGGAATAGATTAGAATTAATTTCAATAATTGATACCAACTTCAATATAAAGCATTAAGCTAAAACAAATCAGTAAAACTCAGCTCTTGATTTGCTAAAAGGCTTCCACTTGATTAAATTTTATGCTTACAGACTCTCTTTAAAGGGACCATTAAGATGAAGCAATAAATCAAAGAAAAAATTATCTACTAGACAATAATAATTGTGTTCAGGCAGCTGAATTCTTTAATATATGTAGGGGAAGCTCAGGGTCAGATTATGATATAAGAGCATCTAATGAAGGAACTTGGCTAAAGACAGTAATTTGGTTTTTTGCTAAACTTTAAAGGCGTTCTTAGCTTTGATGCTGTTTGAACTGAAGCAGGACTTTGATCCTGCTTTGTAAAGGAATAACTCACCCACCCTCTTCTAAAGAGCAAAGTCTGCACTGTTTAACTTCATGCTGCTCCAATTATGTCCTCAAAACTTTCAGAGACCTGAATAGGCTTCTGAAGTCAATGGAAGGACCAACAAGTCTCCCAAACCAACACAAAGTGCTTTAAATAGGTGAAACTCATAACCGACTGTCTCAAGCATCTTCTCCATTATGAGGCATCCTTGTGAAGTTGTAAGTCATCATAATAATTGTACAACGATAAAAAAAGCTGAGATATACTAGATGCCTTTTTTGGTGAAAAAAATAGGTACAATCATCCATTTTCACCAACAATAATGGAATTGCATGTTTAAATAAAGGAAGTTGAATTAAATAACATTTTTAAAAAGAGAGTTGACTAGATTCGTAATGATTTCTCTAACAAATTGTGATTAGGATAATGCAAGATTTTAGGGGCAGTCTAAAATTTAGAAGCACAGAATGAATATTTCTAGTGTTGACTGTAGGTTAAAACCGAATATCTGCTGTTGTGGGACACTGTAACTTAAGAGCATTCTTCCAAATCTTCTAACAATCCAAATATTTACATTTGTGGGAGGTTTCACCATCAGTCTTTGTGGCCTAGAATAGAATACAATAGAATTCTTTATTGGCCAAGTGTGATTGGACACACAAGGAATTTGTCTTCGGTGCATATGCTCTCAGTGTACATTAAAGGAAATTATACATACAGCAGGAATCATAAGATACAACACTTAATGATAGTCATGGGATACAAATAAGCAGTCAAATCATACTAGGAGTCCTTGGAGATTCAAGATGTTATAGGATGTAGTGCAGAGCCATGTTAACAGCATCAGCTGTTGATCTATTTGCTTGCTATGCAAATTGCAAAGGGTCTAATAGCGGATCTGTGATAGTTTTCAGATGGGACAGCACTAGCCTTTCAAAGGTTTCTAGGGATGCCACATGCCTTTCAACTAGCACTGGTAGTTCCAGGTTATTTGTTTGTTTATTTTTATTAATCAAATTATATAGCTACCCATCTCACCAAAGGCAAAGGCAAAATTATGGAAGTGCATAGTAACCTGAATGGGTATAAATTGCTATTACTGCTAACTTTCAGCACTGAAATAAATACAATAAAACATTGAAAAATAGATACATTGAAAAATAATAATATAAAACATTGCCATTTTGCCTCTGTAAAGTTTTACGTTTTTGTTATCTCCTTCCTCTTAAAAAGTATTTTCCCTTTTTTAAAATCCAACTCACAATCACAGAACAATTTCAGATGAAAGGTTCATGACTATTAGTTTTCTAGTCCAATTTAGAGAAGAAATTTCAGGGCACAATAATCAGGTTGCATTTCAGATAAACAAAACAGACTGGCACCATGTGTATTGCCAAAGCTAGTGAATAAAAGATTCAGTAACATTATGACCTTAGTAGCAAGAAAAGTTAAACCGTTACATTGGGAACAAATTTCAAACAATAGGCTTCTTAAAATGTGAGCATTCATCAGAGATAATGTTGAATATAATCCAAATGTCAGCAGCAAAATACTGTAAGAAACAATGGCTTTGAAAAACAATGTGTTTTTTTACGACGGTATAATTGGATCCTAAGGGAAACATTTTGTGCATCAACTTTGCTGGGAAAAATAGATGGGGAAAGAAAAGGAAGAATTTTGAGTATAATAAGTTAAACCTCATCTTCGAAAATTGGCTAGTTTCCAATGCAAAAAGCAGTAATACTGTGACAAAAAGCATAGAAAAGAAGACTACACATTCTGTGAAAAGTCAGATTTCTTCCCCTATTATACAGTTGTGTTTTTCTACCTTATAGGATGGGTATGAAATTAACCATGATGTTAATCCATCAGGATGCTTTCATGCCTTGAAAATTAGGTCTTGAAAACTCATTCCACTTGTCCAGTGAGACAGGGTATGGCTGCTACAAGACTCCATTCATGTTTCCAAGGGGCCCAGATCAGGTGAATAAATACTAACATTGTATTACAGAAGTAAAAATATATTTGGTGGCTGAGGTTATGTTTGGAAATTTGAGAACAAATGGTGAGAAAGCAAAACTGCTTTGAGCCACTGAAAGCCTTGAGACCAACATCTGGAGAACTTCAGAAATAATTTCCAATCAGAAGGATGAAATAACTTCAGATCAGTTGAACTTGCACTCTTCTGGATAGTAGTGGTCTATGGAAGTCTATCCTACTATGATGAACACAGACAGCTGGTCTTCTGTCCTTTAATTGAGCATGACAGTGCCATCTTATTGTGTTCTGGTGTATACAAATGCACAGTTGTAGAATGACCAAATAAGGGGTGGAATAAGCAAGTTTATTACAACTTAGAGAAAAAAAAAAGTTCCACATTTTCTCCATATACAATTCCTTTTAGCAGCCCATAGAGGAATAGTTTGCAAGAATCATTTTTTTTTTTGTCTACAAAAATGGTAACATGAAAGACTGCAGATGTTTAATAAAATGTTCAGATTTGGAAGATTGCCTGATTGTGCTGTTATCTATTTTCATTGTGTAACCAAGAGCAAGTCTCTATCTACCCAAGTTGCTGTATAATTTAATACGGCTTATCTAACTGCAAAAATATGGTGTATTAAACAAGGAGGGTTGTTCTCAATTTATCTGAGGAGACAATTGGAACATATAATGGAATAGTTTGCTTTAAAGACCAAGTTGAAAAGCAAAACAATTTGAAATGGAGTTTAATAGGAACAAAAATGTAACACTTTAGTCCTTCCATTATAGTTTTTTACTTAATGGGATGAGAAATAGGTAAAACAAAGCAGAAGGAATTTAGAATATAGCATGCCAGAGGCCTTTTAATTATTTGCATCTCCTCATTCTGACTGCCAAATAATTTCCATTTAGTGATTTTAGAAAAAGGTGGTTGGCAATACCACATAGCCATGGGGCCAAATGTTGTAATTGGAAGATAAAATATGGTCAGAGGAGAAGGACATTCTCTCTTGGGAGATGATTGGTGGAGGGACTGCTGTGGTTGGCATTGTTGTTATGGTTTTAATGCAAGGAATGCTGTTATCTTCCCATTGAAGTGGTACCTATTTATCTACTCTCATTTGCATGCTTTCAAACTGCTAGATGGGCAGATGCTGGGGCAAATAATGGGAGCTCACTCCATCACATGGCACTTGGATCTTGAACCTGGCCATCAGCTTTCCAGCTGACAAGCTGTCTCTTTACTGAGCTACCCCACTTCTAACTTCCATTTCTAAGGTTTTATAATTCTACATCTGTGAAGATAAAAGCAAAAAGGAAGCACTCTCATTTTAGCAAGAAGTTCAGAAAAAAATTGAAAGAGTGAGAGAGATAGAATGAAACCCTTATTTTCCATCCTTTGGAGTCAGTAATTATCAGGTGCTGAAAGAATCAGTGCAAGTTCCAGGCACACTTCCAACTGAATTCAGGTACCGATAGAAGATAATATGTGTAGCTCAGGGCTGAACTTGGTGTCCTTAGTGGTCTCTGAGCTGGGTGGTTTTCTTGCAGATGTTTCATTACCAAATTAGGTAACATCATCAGTGCATCAACTCAAGTAATTGTGTAACCATTTTGTGAGGAAATTAGAGGAAAAAAGCCTTAAACACTAGCACATATTTATTATCTAAGCTTTTTCTCCCCTAATAATCTATTATTCTGAGTCTACAGTGGCCTCTAAGAAGCTAAGAAGCAAAACAGGAATGCAATAACAATCTCTTGGACAAGTTTCCTAGCAGCTGGTGTTCAGATAATATTGCCTCTAATACAGGAGATAATATTTAATCATCATTAGTCTTTGATAGCCAATCTCATTAATCTAATCCCATCCAAATTGTTTCCTTTTTAAAAATCTGCCATTGGATCTTTATGTGATGATTTTGTTGAGCTAGTAGACTTTCTTCTCCATAGTTGGAATAACCTCACACCATTTTTATGGTCGCTCAGCCAATTTGCTGGTGAAAATACAATTATAATATAGCTGAAAATAGGAAGTTCAGAAAGAGCAATTTTTGCCATGAATACATTATGTATATCATTTGCATATCAGTGTACCAGCTTCCCTCTCCTAGCTCTCATCTGCAAAACAGAAGCCTACAGTACATTGTTAAAATAATTTCTGATTAACATAAAGTGATGCACATCTGAAATGAAAAACAAAATATTGAGACAAAGGAAATATACTTCTAGAAAATCCAGTTAAATCCAGTTAAATACAGCAGCTGTAAATTTATTCATACATCCCTGAAATAAGCTCTACTGAATATTACAGGACTTATTTTCATAGAATTGCATGGTACTAGATTTTGCTAGAGAATTTGATTAAACAAGCTGAGATAATTCTTAGTTCTTTATAGTGGCATACAGATTATAGTATTCCTACATATCAGTTTATATATTTTCTGAATTTGTTGGCTGAGTTCTTCCCAGGTCAAATATTTCATAAAAAAAATACAGGCATTCCAGAATGTTGATTAAAAATATGAACATGTACTATATGTAAGCATATGAAGGTAAAGTTAAGGATGAGTTTACAGAGACTAGTCGTGATTCTCTTTCTTGATTATGGCTGACCGTTTGTTGTCTGCTGGATTTCGTCTGACAGGTAAAGCTTTGATCTTCATCCTCAACTCATAGCATCCCAATTGTGCCTTCTGCACTGGTGTGTGAATGCTCCACAGTTTTCTTCTTCCTCTTTTGTTCTTTATCAGGCTTTGGATAGTGCCAAACAATTCTCTTCAATCCAATTTAGCTCTGCCAACCCTGTTATTCTTTACCAACTCCAACAACACAGCAGCAGCAGCAGCCATTTGCTATCTACATCCAGTTAATTGCTAGGCAATTTCCAAACCTCCATCCAGTTCTTTTCCTTCCAAGAATTCTGCCAGCTGTCTCTCCAATGGGCATCTAACATCAAGATTTGTCATTTTCAGTCTCCCCTTTTTTAACAAAGCAAGTAAACCTTTGATCTTCGCATCTTTTGCTCTCAACTCATAGCATCACAACTGTCCCCTCTGTATCAGTTTGTGAATGCTCTGTAATATCCTTCTTCCTCTTTTGTTCTTTAGCAAGCTTCTTTGGATACTGCCACTTGATCTATGAGAATCATAGAGAATGGATAAATTGAACCAATAGTAGGAGTATAGGGATAAGTCAGCAAGAAGCCACAATTAAAGGCAGGCATGTCATAATACCTGTTACAATATTGCTGAAATACCTTTTCTTACAGTTATTATTGTTCCGTGGATGATAAATCTTGGTTCAAAAATGACTCCCTTCAGTTGAGATCAACTCCCGACAGTTATATTAATGGACCAAACTGCATAGTTTTCTTGCTGGCATTACACAACTGCTTTGTTCTTGCCTTTTTCTATGATATCCTACTGTTTTCCCTGCATGGAATGCTGCACTGGTGTCTCATGGTTCTCTCAAATACAAATATTCCCTGGATTCATCCTGGCTTAGCTTTTGCAACCTGACAAGGTTTACTAAGTATTGTCCTTTTTCTGGACAAATCCTAGGTACTTGGAAAACATTTATTTCGTGTCAATCTGTGTACAGCAGCAAACAATGAGACCCTGGCATAATTAACCAAATTTCCTCTCACAGTTCCTAGCCATTTCTATCGCCAGCGGCTCTATGTAAAATTGCTTTTTTTATTCAGCCTCTTCAGCATCTCCCAATAGCATTTTATAATGTTCTCCAATTTTTACAGAAGCATAATGAAACAAAATATAACCAAAAAAATCCAAACCAGTCCACCAAGCCCTTCATTATTACCTCACTTAATGGCATCATTACACTTGTTTACTTACTTCTCATATTATTTTTGTTATTGTTGTTGAGCTGCTTTATAGCTCTGGGCATAGTCATCCCACACACAGTTATCTTTGATTGCATAAAAGGAATTAGATTGCTGATAGGCAAGGCAAAATATGCTGGATCAGTTTTCTGTCAAATAAAGATGAGAATATTTTTCAGCCACAACGCACACAGATTTAAGGCTTAAAATTGCACACGTATCAGCTGCATGGACAGAAGATATCTGAATTAATTGGTAATTTTTTTCATTAACCACATAGAAATTCTCCTTTTCACCTCTGACAGGCATGGTCAAAAAAATCAAGATGACATCCATGACAATACAATTAATTGTCCCCCAATTTTTTTTATACACATAAAAAACATTTAGCACTTCAATTGCACCATTGCACCACTGCCTAGGGTTGCTTTGAAATGAGATGGGCGGCAAATAAATTTCATAATAAATAAATTTTGATCATCATTTTCCTTTCCTTTCTTTTTTTTAATCATCTCCTGTAGACATTCCATGGTTATGGTGTGGTACATATATGGGTTGTAATGATATTGGTAGAACAAAGAACAGAGAAAGTTGTAAGAGCCAAGAGTGAAAGTTTACTATACAATCTTGCACTGACCATTTTAGTTTGACTCTGAAATAGAGGACTGGAAAATAGGAAGAAACTTTTCTCTTGCTTCTGTGTTTGACCTGTGTCAACAACTTTTCCAATTTGGCCTCAGTAAAAATGCTCAAAATGGAGATGTGATGAAATTGAATTTAGGCTTATGCAAATCCGATTTCAATCTTATATATTTCTTTTTAAAATTTATTTCTATCATTTTTGGCAATTTTGACTTGTTATTTTGAAATCCCCTTCCCCTTTATTTAAGCTAGCAGTTCTGTGTCTACAGTTGTAAATAATTTTATATAACATATTACATTTAAGTACTGGTACATTTTGTAATGAAATGCCCAGACCTTTTAAACAGTCCTGCATGCTGACTGTTGATTGGTGTTGTACATCAATAGTCTGTGTTACATAATGGGGATTACTTATTTTTGTCCAGGAAAGTGAGCATTTCATTTGCAAAAACAAAACCATGTTCAGTTCACTGTTTGAATAATGCACCACAAATGAGGTTTTCACTCACAACTTGCATTTGCAGAGTTTCTTAGCTGGAAACACCTCAACAGAAGTTTATTTTCAACCAATTTAATTGATTGAAAATGGAATTGTACAAATACTGTTTGGGGGAGCAGTACATGTTAAACAATCACCTATATAACCCTACATGAGATCCAGAAGACCTAGTAAAATTATGGGCATTGCTTTCCTGTACATTCCCCAAGATCACAGAGTTGATCATGAAAATCTATTGACCCTTTGTGTAAACATTATAAAAATAATGTGTGTTTCTAATGCAGTCATGGTGTTAGAGTGAATAGTGCATGTCATCTCGGTCTACATAGATCCTATGACACTAACTTGAAATAAAACTTACAAAGATTTAAACTTAACAAAATATATTTAGTTAGAACCACCAATATATGAAATGATAGAATCAATGATATGTCTTTGATAGGTCCTACACAGGTCTTACTCTGTCACTATACCAGCTAGCACTCTGTTCAAAACATGGTATATACTTGAGAGTTTAGTTTCCATCCACAAAATCTCTTTCTTATGTCTTCTATTATTTTGATGGCATTTCTTTCAGAAATCATGGCTTCTATGTGCTGCTGGCACAATGAGGTTCAAGTTGAGTTTCTGATGATATTGATGACACTTATTGGCAAGGCAGAGATGAACAATTTTTACAGAATCAGGCAATGATGCTTATTCCCCTCATCATCCAAGAGATTTGTGAGCAGGAGTGAACTGACTTCTTTTTTTAAGCAAGAAATAAATAGGAACAAAATGTGTGTTCATTTGCAGACAGAAAATTAAACTGAACCAACATATTCAGCAGCAACTAAAAACATGTGGCCTTTGAAGCAAATCTTTTTTCTCCCACACTTATGGAGTTGTGGGTCTCAAGATCACATTATCAACTCAACAGAAATTGCAATATAATGCTTGTCAGTTGTCTCCTGAACAACAATTGTGTTTTGGAAATCAGTCATGACCATAATGTTTTAATTGCAAAGCCATCTTGATTATAGATCAATCTGGGATTCATATTTGCGTGGAATTAAATTTTTGTAAGATTTATTTTTTGCCATGCAAATCCTTACAAACTGCATACTAAAAAAGATGTACTTCAAAGGTTCTCTAGAAATACTGGGCTGGAGCTAAGAAAAAGTGTGTATGTGGGTGTGTGTGTGTGTGCGCGCGCGCTAAATGTTAATGTAAGAACTTATGAATTTGGAAAGGAGGATAATCTACTTTGTGTTGTCTCTTGGGAAGCTTGTCCAAGCCAATTTTTAAAATTAACCTGTTTAGAAAACTTTTTATCACTGCCCAACTTACTCATGATGACTCCAGGTGGCTTACAGAAGTAATATGTCAAATACAAGACCCAATGAATCCCATCCCTTGGCAACAACTATCAAACTTGATGGGCTTCATGCCACCATAGGGTCCTTAGGCAGTTGGCAAAACCATTTCTTCAGGGCCTTTTGAAAGAGTATCAAGATGGGTGCCAATCTTATTTCCTTGGGGATGATGTTCCACAGGCAAGGAGCCACCACAGAGAAAGTTCTTCTTCTTGGCCTTACTAAATAGATTTCCTTAACATATTCCACTTCACTGCTCTGGTAGGACAAGTAGATTAACTGGGACAAGACAATCCTTTAAATAACCTGATTCCAGGACATATAGGTTCAAATTCTGAAGCATGAATCAAAGTATGAGGCTACACTATCCCCAAAGACAACCCCACAAGGATTCATGTAACTAACTAATCTACCCATCAGGTCTGGCCTAACAACAGTACCCAAAAAGTTAGTAGAATAAGGCAGCTTAAGAACAAGTAAGAATTTTAGAAACAGTGATATGGAAAAGATTATTTGGGAATCAATCCCTATGCACATTAAATGGCAAAAGATCTGGCATAGTAAATGATGTATCAGGATCCCACCCACTTATTAATCTCAACTCTTGAAGTCTGAAGTATAGATTTCCAGGCCCCTACATAGTATCCATTTCTTCCTTCTGCAGAGGATGTATCTCTGTTGCTGAATTATTTTTTGAAATACAGAAATAAGTGGTTGGTCAATAGTGGAAGTAGAATGGTTTGTCTACCTTGTTTTAAGGCAGTTTTTAAATGCTGACCAACAAGTAGACAAAAATGCCAAAATATATTTTATGTCCCATGCCAGTTTCTAGAGCTGACCTTCTCTATTATATCTTTAATTAGAGCTTTTGTTGTTTTATTATTAATACTACACTGAGCAGCCCAAATTTTAGAGTGTCTCTGGGCTGAACTCCATTGAACCATCCTGTGTTAGGGAAAAGCTGCTTTTTCACATAGTTCTCACAGGATATCCAGCTTTTGCTTGAAATGAGACTGGTACTAGGATGGATTTAAAGTTTAGGTTGAATTAGTTTTCATTTATCTCTCCTATACTGCCATCTCTTACAATACTAGACAACACAGTATCAACAATAGAGACTGTCAAGTTTTTAGGTTCTATCATATCTCAAGACTTAAAATGGAAACCTAACATCAAAAACGTCATCAAAAAAGCACAACAAAGAATGTTCTTTCTGAACCAACTCAGAAAGCTCAGACTACCCAAGGAACTGCTGATACCATTCTATAGAGGAATTATTGAGTCTCTCATCTGCACCTCTATAACTGTCTGGTTTGGCTCTGCAACCAAACAAGACAGACACAGACTTCAACAGATAAATAGAACTGCAGAAAAAACAATTTCTACCAACTTGCCTTCCATTGAGGACCTGTATACTGCACAAGTCAAAAAGAAGATTGTGAAAATATCTACAGACCCCCCTCACATCATAGACATCAACTTCTACCCTCAAAATGTTATAGAACATTGCGCACCCAGAATAACTAGACACAAGCACAGGTTTTTCTCACATGCCATCACTCTGTTAACAACTAATTCCTACAACACTGTCAAACTATTTACTAAGGCTGTATTATTATTATTCCTGTCATCCTTCCTATTACCTACCTCCTTTTCTACTTATGACTATAACCTTGTTGCTTGTATCTTTATGATTTATATTGTTTTATTTAGTTTCCTAGTATGGTTTGATTGCTTATTTAGTATCCTATGACTATCACTAAGTGTTGTATCTTATGATTCATGATGAATGTATTTATAATTACTATAATCATGATTTATCACTTATATTTATCCTGGAGCACTGGAGAACTACCAGAGGACTGGAAAAGAGCTGATGTGGTTCCTATCTTCAAAAAAGGAAATTACAGACCAATTAACCTAAAATTAATACCAGGGAAGATACTGGAAAAGATAATAAAAATACAGATCTGCCAACATCTAGAAACAAGTAAAGTAATAACTAGCAGTCAGCATGGGTTTATTAAAAACAGATCATGCCAAACCAATCTTATTTCATTCTTGAAAATAATAACTAAATTAGTAGACCAGTGAAATACTGTGGACATAATATACTTAGATTTCAGCAAGGCATTTGACAAAGTAGACCACAAACTACTTCTTGGTAAACTAGAAAAAAGTGGGATAGATAGTATCACCATCAGATAGATTCATAACTGGCTGACAAACCATACTCAACAAATAGTCCTTAGTGGGTCTATGTCTACATGGAAAGAAGAAAGCAGTGGGTTCTGTCCTAGGCCCAGTACTCTTCAATATCTTCATAAATGACTTAGATGAGGGGATAGAAGAGGAACTTATCAAATTTGCAGATGAAAGTAAGCTGGGAGGAATAGCTAACACCATAGAAGATAGGCACAAGATCCAGGTGGATCTTGATAGACTTGAACACTGGGTCATCTAATAAAATGAAATTCAATGTAGGGAAAAATAATTTAGGCAAGAAAAACCAAAAGTACATATATAGACTGGATGAAACCAGGCTTCATAGCATTAAATGTGAAAGAGATCTTGGCATCTTAGTGGACAACCCACTAAATATGAGTCAGTGGTGTGCAGTGGCAGCCAAAAAAGCCAATGCAATCCTAAATTGCATTAACAGAGGGATACAATCAAGATCAAGTGAAATACTAATACCACTCAATAAAGCCTTAGTAAGACCACACCTAAAATACTGCATCCAGTTTTTGTCAACACATTATAAAAAAGATGTTGAGACTCTAAAAAAAGTTCAGAGAAGAGCAACCAGGATGATTAGGGAACCAGAAACTAAAACATATGAAAAATTGTTACAGGAACTGGGCATGACTAGTCTAGTGAAGAGAAGGACCAGGGGAGACATGATAGCAGTCTTCCAATATTTAAGGGGCTGCTATAGAGAAGAAGGGGTCAAGCTATTTTCCAAGGCACCTGAAGGCCAAACAAGGAATAATGGATGGAAACTGATCAAGGAGAGATTCAACCTAGAAATAAGGAGAAATTTTCTGACAATACTGTAAGAGTCTCCTGCTTGGTCAGGGGATTGGACGAGATGACATACAAGATCCTATCCAACTCTGTTAATCTGTTAATCTTTTATGTACACTGAGAGTTTATGCACCGAATGCAAATTCCTTACGTGTCCAATCACACTTCACCGATAAAGAATTCTATTAATTCTATTAAAATATGTGAGGAAGACATGGCCAGGTACTGACTGTAAAACAGTTCATATGAAAGAAGAAAATAAATCAGTTTCTACAATATGATCCTGAACACATAATCACATTTTTTCAGTAGGAATATCAGGAATCACTTCAAAGTCCAAATCTCATTGATAGAAGATCAGATAAACTGTGGAATGAACTGAAAAACTGCTAAAGATGAAGAAACAGAAAAAAGCAAACTAGATGTCAGAACAAACTGTGGAAATTGCCTGGAAGAGAAGTCAGAAAAGACAAAAATTTTGGGAAGGAATTTAAGAAAGAGTTTCAAAGAGCTATTATAAGAGAGAGAAAAAACCAACAATATCTATAAAGATGTTGAAAATGGAAACAGACAAGTCTTTAACTAAGGAGGAGCTTCCAACCTTGAATTGGTATGCTAAAGGATAGATAGTAACCAATTTAAAGAAGTTCAAAGAAAGATGGAATGACTATGCTGAAATACTGTGCAGTAGAGAGGCTAATATCCAAGGTATTTTAAAAGGTATTTCTTATCTACAAGAACCTCTAGTACTAAATGATTATGTTAAGCCAGCAATTACCAAGTCAGAAGGCTATACGAATTGATGGACTACAAATTATTATACAATACCCTTAATTTCACATGCTAGCAAAATAATGTTTACAATAATCCTATGCAGATTACAGCCCTATATGAAAATGAGATGCCAAATGTTCAATCTGGCATTAAAAAAAGAAGAGGAACATATGACATTATTCAATGTCAAGCTATAAAATCTCACAAAATTTTATTGTTCTCATGCGAAACATATAGATAAGTCAGGAAGCTACAGTACAGACAAAATAGAGTGAAACAATCTGAGTTCAAATTGGCAAAGGAGTGAGACAAATTTATTGTCCCATATTTATTTGATTTTTATACTGAATATACATTAAGGGAAGTTGGACTGAAAGAAAATGAACATGGTTTTAAAACTGGAGGAAGAACTATCAATAATCTGCACTATGCTGATGTCACTACTCTGATAGCCAAAAATGCAAAGGAACTGCAAGCTCTAGTAATAACAATTAACTAGTACAGTGAAAAATGGGATTTGAAGTAAAATAACAAAGAGTAAAATAATGACAACAAGTACCATTGCCATCTGAGAATGGAGATATTTAAATGGTAGGTGGCTTCTGCCTTTCAGAATCATCCATCAACAGTTAATGAATCAGCAGTCAAGTAATTTGTTGTAGGCTAGCATTTGAGAGAGTAGCTTTGAAGGACTTTTGAAAAATATTCAGATGTTGTAATAAGTCAATACCAACAAAGATCAGAATGGTGCAGCCAATGGTGTTTCCTGTGACATTTTATGGAAGTTAAAGTTGAATAGAAAAACTATTGGTCCTTTTGAACTTTGTATTGGAGAAGAGTCCTAAAAACACCATGGATACAGGATACAACTTATATCTAATTGTAAGTTCAAAGTTACAGTGCCACTGAAAAAAGGGGACTTATAACCATTTTTCACACTTTTAGCTGTTGCAGCATCCCTGTGATCACAACATCAAAATCCAGATGCTTGGCAACAGACATCGATTTGTGACAGTTGCAGTGGTAATGTTATTTCCATTTGCAACCTTCTGCTATCCAAAAGACTTGCATATTTTAATTGAGAGATTTTCTAAAAAATCTATGTGTACTAAGTCAAAAATTGACTGAAGATTTCTGTGGCATGATTTTTCATGTTGCAATTAGTACTGCCTCTGTCACTGCAATCCATAAAGTAACAAGTGAAGCCTGAGGAAAAATCACTATTTACTGACAGATCCTATGCTTGGTATGTATCCAAAGGCCTAAAAATTGCTTTTCATAGCTCAAAATAAGCTGAGGACAAGTACTGTTCAATGACACATGTTATCAGTTTGTTCTCCTATTTTCCATGTGCTTATGAAGTGGTTGTTTTGCGGATCTGTACATTGGTGAAACAAAACAACCACTTCATAAACACATGGCACAAAATAGGAAAACAAACAAACAAGATTCAGTACTCTGACTTCATTTAAAAGAAAAAGGCCACTCTTTTGAAGATAGTCAAGTCCACCTTTCAGACTGAGAAGACTGCTGGTTTGAAAGAGGGGTCAAAGCTCATCTATATTAAAATTGAACAGTCCTCTCTCAACAGGGGAGGAGGGATATGACATCATCTATCTTGTCGTATCCCTCCTCCTCTGTTGAGAGAGGGCTGTTCTACAACACAATCCTTTCAGCAGTTCCAGTAAGGCTCCACACCCATTTGCACCACTTAGGTGACCCTGAGGACACAGATAAACCTCCAGGTGGCCTCAATGACTCTTTAAAAGAATGCAAATGACCAGATGTCTGCAAGGAGTATAAATCCTTCCATTTTCCACGATCCAGTCAGAACTGAAGAAGCTTGTTGGATGAAAAGCAAAATGTCTTCAAAGAAAAACATCAAATCAAATCAAATTCAAATTCAAATTTTATTGGTCACATGCACAGTCATATATGGTATGATATGTAGTGAAATGCTTATGTGACCACCCATGACCGCAATTGATAGTAGGGCAGGAGAGTGGTCTAGACAAGATGGGAGGATACACTAGGAAATAAGTTAGGAATAGTTGGGAAGTTAGGAATGAGGTACAATCGTGGTTCCTGTTATAGACGTGAGTGTTCTTGTGGTTTCTGGTTTAGAGTCCATATTGCCTATGGAAAGAAGCTTCTTCTCAGTCTCTCTATGTTGGCCTTCAGAGAGCAAAAATACTTTCCTGACCGCATTGTGGCAAACAGTCTGTTGTTGTGGTGGCTGGGGTCCTTCACTAGCTTTAGCCTTCTTAGCTTTAGTCCAGCAACATTTGTTGTAGATGAAGTGCAGTTCAGGGAGCTTGATGTGGATGATGTGCTCAGCTGAGTGTACCAACCTCTGTAGTGCTTGTCTGTCCTGCATGGTGCTGTTCCCAAACCAGGTTGTGATGTTACCCATCAGGATGTTCTCTAAGTGCAGGAGTAGAAATTCCTAAACACCTTAGAGGGAAGTCTGAAGTCTCTCAGGTGTCTGAGGTGGTAGAGACATTGTTGGGCCTCTTTTACCATGGTATTGATGTTGCAGGTCCATGACAGGTTCTGCAAGATGTGCACAGTGAGGTAAAATCCAGTTGCCTCTTGAAAAAGCACCTTTGGGATAACCTTGACCTTGATGACCGAGAATCTTCATAGACATTTAAAATTTGTGCAGTCTCTTTATCCTCTGCTCATTTTTTGTAACTCTCCTCAGCCTTAGCACCATTTTTTTCTAAAATTACTTTAATGTTTTTTATCATGTTGTTTTTGTTTAGATTAATTTTGCAAACTCTAGCATTGCTGAGTACATGACTGTGTTTTGTAACGTGTCCAGAGCACCAGCTGTAGAAAGAGAGAGAGAGTGACATATAATTAAAATTTTTATTTGCTGTCCCCTGCAGCTTGGACTGCAGAAAACAGCAGTCAAAGGAAGGAACACGGAGCTCTTAAATGAATATCTGTCTATTCTCTATTTGGGTCATATCAGAGAGATAAAAGCATCAGACTGTTTTTCCTCCTCCTTTTCCTCTTCTTTTTCTTCTTCCTACTCCTCGTCCTTCACCTCCTCAATGGATTCTAACTGGCATAACTTAAAGTCCCAAATTGTTGTGAACAGTTGCAGTAACTGCAGGCTGTCATTGTGTCCTTATTATATTTGATACGCTTTCATTCTTTTATTTAGAACAAAGGCAACTTTGATCACTCAGCTGATATTCTGGATTAACTTTCAGCATATCAGATTCCTATCCTACTCATTCATTGTGGTCTCATCAAAAACACTCTTGCCTTCTGTACAACATTATCGAAATGCCAATAGATTTAATTGCTGTAAGAACCTTTATAATATATTGTGAGCAGGGCCTTACGCCCTTCCAATTTCAGTTATAGTTTCTTCCTGGTAAACCTTTGTAAGGTGGTTTATAATTTCTCCATTTATCAGATATCCTTGTATTAAATGGAGGTATTTCATTAGCTTTTGGAACTATTACAGTGAGTTTATTTTGGGTCATACTCAAGAGAGCTGTAATTATAGTGCACCACAGCCTATTTACAAAACCCTGCTGCAGAATCCTATATGTTTTTGGCTTATATTCTTCTGTCTTCATTGGAACTTGTCCCAAATAAATGGATATTTTTGTTGTTGTGCTTTTGTGTGAATGTCATCATTAGGTGAAATAAGCTCTAACTTTCCCCAGGAAATATAAAATAACAAGAGTATGATGCAGTACATAATGTTGGGGGATTATAGAGTTACAAACAATGGATAAACTAAATTGAGATATCTGTCTCCATCTTCCAGTTTGTGTTGGCCAAATATTTTTAAATTCACTTTCAAGAAAATTTAAAAAAAAACCAAGTAAGGGAACATTACTCTTATTAAACTTGTAATATATGTTCATGTTGAAAATATAGCTGCTTCACTCACAAAAGTTTTATTTCCTTCTTACCACATAACTTGTTTATTTCCCTTCATTGTAGATTATTTTCCGAAAAATCAGTGATGTAAAGAAAGAAGAGGAAGAGCGCCTGCGACAAAAGAATGAAGTGACCTTGAGCATCCCTGTGGACCACCCTGTCAGGAAGCTCTTCCAGAAATTCAAACAGCAGAAGGAAATGCGGAACCAAGGAACAACAATAATTGATCCTGAAAGAAATACCCTCCAGGTGGAGACCCGAACCATGCAGAATGGTGCTGCCATCACTGGCACAAGTGTGGTCACTGTATCTCAAATCACACCCATCCAGACATCATTGTCCTATGTGAAAACCAATGAGGTGGTCAAACCAAACAACAGGGATGCCACAGAGCTCAACCCTAATAGCAACAGTGACCCCAAATGTCTCAAAGTTACCAGCCCTGTGAGGATGAAAAATGGTAATGGGAAAGGGTGGCTTCGATTAAAGAACAACATGGCAGGCCAGGAAGAGAAAAAGGAAGAGTGGAATAACGTCACTAAGGCAGAGTCCATGGGGCTGTTGTCAGAGGACCCCAAGAGCATTGACTCAGAAAATGTAACAAAAAACCCACTGAGGAAAACAGACTCCTGTGACAGTGGGATCACAAAAAGTGACCTTCGTTTGGACAAAGCTGGGGAAAACCGTAGCCCCCTAGAGCACAGCCCTAGTCAACCAGACACAAAACACCCTTTTTACCCTATCCCAGAACAAGCCTTACAAACTACACTCCAAGAGATCAAACATGAACTCAAGGAAGATATCCAGCTGATAAGCAGCCGGATGGCCATCCTGGAGAAACAGGTGGCAGACATTTTGAAAATTTTGTCTGAAAAGAACACATCACAGACACCATCTTCAAAATCACATTTATCTCCTCAGCTACCATCACAAATACCTTGTCAGGACATTTTTAGTGTCTCAAGGCCAGTGTCACCTGAATCAGAAAAGGATGAAATTCACTTTTAATATATTCCTATTTTTCTTTGTATACCAAGTGTATGCTGTGAAATGGGCATGCACGCATACTCCTACACAGATATACAAACACATGTCTGTGTGTGAGCATTTGTAAGAGTGACTGTGTGCCTGTATAGATACAGACCCACAAACCCAAAGAAAAAGAGATAAATGCAAAGTTGTAGTTTGTGTAGGTGTATATATAAATTCTAAATATAAAAATATATTTTCACTTGCATTCAATATGACTTGAACATGAACAATGGATTTTGAT
>JAEANM010007067.1:0-18053 GCA_017656035.1 Myanophis thanlyinensis
GAAAGAGAAAGAGAGAAAGAGAAAGAAATTGAGCTTACGAGTCGCACCAGCGCCCCCTTCCGCCAAACGAGAAAACAGCAGCCTTGCCAGGCAAGGAATGGGGGAGATTTGTTTGCAAAGCCCACCTGTAGGATAGGAGGGGCCAGAAACCCCCACAAGAAAGCCTCTGGGGGGGCAGGCAGATTTCCCCCAAGGGGAAGAGGGCAAGTAAAATCTGCAGTGTGACAGTCAGATGGGGTGGGACAATAATCCCGGCTCAGGGGAGGAAAAAATGCAGCCAAGTGTCACCTTGTTTCTATCCCAGAAATACTCAATTTTTCTAAGTGACCGAATATAGGACTGGAGGGGTGGGGGCATGAGATTGTGGGATTAAGAGCAGCATATACTTTATCAGATGGGTTTCTTTTGGCAAGCAATAGGACAAAACGGGTGCCCCAAAAACGGTTTAGAAGCAATCCGGAAGGAGAGCACTAAGATGAGGACTAGAACCATGAAGCAACTTTCACTGCCCGGAGATCAGTCCTGAAAATGGATTTTTGTGTGTGCAGCATGCGCAGGAAATCTGGTCTTTCCCCGTGCCTGGGGAGGCTCAGTTCCTTCCCTCCCTGTGCCGTGAGGCGAGAATGATTATGGGATGCAGAGTTCCCGTCTCAGCTAGAAGAAACCCATCTTCCCCTTTTCGAAGACGGCCAGATTTTTCTACGGAGATTTTCCAGGTCCCAGTTGTCCCAAAGGTGCTTTTTCCAAGTCCAGTTTGGGGAAAAAAAAAAAAAAAGCGTTTTTGGGATGCCCAGATATTGCGGGGGTCCTAAAAGAAGGAACCTCCCCCTCCTCCCCCCCCCCCGGCCTTCCTGGCTGCCTTATGCAGGAAGGCTCAAAGCAAAGAAAGTGGTAGGAAGTGTGACTGGCCAACAAGGGCATCTCGCCCGCCCCCACTGCCCTTCCCTTCCGCATCTGAAATGACAAGAAATCCAGTAGAGCAGCCAAAGGTCCCAGGCCGATCTAGAGGTCAACCAGCTCCTCCCTGAATGGACTCCCCAGTGCATATTGATCAGCTACTGAAAGGGCGGCCAGTACGAGGGCCAGACTCATGCTGGAGCAAGGGACTCCCCACCATGGCCTGGCTTTGGGGAAAATGACTTAAAGGATGTCTTAGCTACACGGCCCCCCTCTCCATTCCAGACCCCCCCATCCCCTGACCTGGCTTGGCTGCGCTGCCGGTGAGCCTCTGGCTTTCTTTCTGCAGAGTTCCTCAGGAGGGCCCACAAGGAGGGAGGCGCTGTCCCTCTGCCGGACCAGGAAGGCAGCAACCCCCCTGTCGCCCCCCCAAAAGGAAGCACCCCTGAGGTAAAGGCTGGCAACCCCACCCCTTAAAGAGGGATGACTAAGGAAAACGTTTCTCTACCCCGTTTTCCCCGATGTTGGGGGGTTTTGTTTTTTTTTTGACAATGAAAACTGCACCGTTGCAAACGTCGAGGGGTCAATGACAAATGAGAACGTTGAGAGAGCATGCGCCGTCAAAGGTGGCACACATCTGCTTTTCAGAAGTTGGGGCTTCTTTTAGATCCTCAACCAGCCAGGCTGGAACAGAGCGGGCCATCCTAGGTCACCTCCCGCTTTTCTTTTCCTGCAGAAGTCCTCGCGGGGCTCCGGCGGCGCTCCCTTGGCGGTCTACGATGTGACGGCCCTTGCTACCTCCTCCCTGCTGGGTAGGCATGCCCTCCGGATCCAGGGCTTTCCAGCAACTCCGCCATTCCTCGGGCCGGCAGAAACACACGAGGCGCTTGTCCATCAGCGCCGCCGCCTCACGCCGACGGCCAGAGCTGCACGGAAGGCCTATGTCGTGTCATGTGGCCTTGATGTCGAG
Source organism: Myanophis thanlyinensis (assembly GCA_017656035.1). Taxonomy (NCBI): domain Eukaryota; kingdom Metazoa; phylum Chordata; class Lepidosauria; order Squamata; family Homalopsidae; genus Myanophis; species Myanophis thanlyinensis. The sequence continues at coordinate 1,868 of JAEANM010007067.1, forward strand.
GGTCCCTGCTGTGGCTGGGGGAGGGGAGGGAGAGGGGGCCACAGTGCCCGAAACATCTCAGGCGGGTGTGAGGATTTCCCGCAGGGACGATCCTTCCAAGGCATCGGAGCAGCTGGATAGAGACAGCAGCTGCAGCAGCCCAGCGAAGAAGTTGGCTGGGATGCTTGAATCTGGATTCCCGCAAAGAGCAGAGGTTGGGCTACATGGTCTCAAGATCCCCCGCCAACGTGAGGATCCTCCTCCTCTCTTTCACTGGGTGGCTCTGGCAATGGCTTGGGGGTGGTCAGCTCGAGAAGCATCCCACCAAAAAGGAGCCTCCTTTGGGAGAGGGGAAGAGAGACACATTTTCAGGGGGGGGAGGCACACAATCGGGCAAGTCCATCTTCAGGGCTTGCAAAGGGGGTCTTCGCCGCTCCGCTGCAGCTTAAGCAGCATTAGGACAGCCGGGAGTCTTGAGATGTCGGTTTCCATGGAAACCCTCCATCGTCTTCCCCCCCCCCCCCCCCCCAAGCCGGGGAAGGCAGCCGAGCCGGCACGGTGGTTTTGGTCGCCCATGGCTCCTCCAAGTTCCCCCGTCTGCTCGCGCCTGGGCTCAGTCCTGCTTCTCCTCTGTCCTCCAGGCCTCATCCAGAGCCTGAAGGACCACGTCACCAAGCCCACCGCCATGGCCCAAGGACGCGTGGCCCACCTCATCGAGTGGAAGGTCTGGAGTGCTCCCCCCGTGGGCTGGAGGCAGCCCCCTGCTGAAGAGCTGCTCTACGAGGAGCTGACCGACGAGTTGAAGGAGGCTCGCTTTGCGGCAGGTGAGGGAGGGAGGAATGGAGGGGGGGGCGCAGAAGGGGGCGTCTGGCCAGCATCCTCTTTGTTTGCAGCTACTGGGTATCTCTTGCTTCCCCCAGAGGAAATGCACAGGGATGAGTGGTTCATCAATGGCTCTCTTTGGCATCCTTCTGGAGCATGCATTGGGGGAGGGTGGCGTCTCAGTCTTGCCCCAGGCCGTCTGTGCCTCAGCTGTCTGTCTGGCCCCTCTCCAGGTGTGGCTGAGCAGTTTGCCATCACGGAAGCCACCCTGAGTGGTTGGTCCTCCCTGAACGAAGAGGAGCTGAGCGACAGGGGAGGCTCGCAGGACGTGATCCAGCTCCAAGGTATGGCCCCTGGCCCGTTCCTTTTGTTTGGATCCATTCCTTTGGCTTCTCTTTCAGTCCCCTGGCTGTGTGTCCGCCTTCTGACTCTCCTCCTCTTCCTCCTCCTTCTCCGGCCAGATCTAGAAGGCATCTATCTGCAGGATGGTCTTCTTTTCTGTCCACCGGCTCCGGCAGGCAGCTTCCAGAACTTCACGCTCTCCAACCAGGAATCCCCCATCCCGTGCAGACCCACAAAATCAAATAGAGCCAAAGACGGCTTGGGAAGGGCAGAAGGGAAGCCGGTGGGCCCACCCGACTCCTGTAGATGGCAGCAGAGTGCCACATCCTTGCGCTATGTGGACAGCAGCTCTCCCTCCGAGGATGAGGTCTTCTATGACTAGGCTGGAGACAGCAGCAGCTGCGGTGGCATTAGTAGCTCCAGGAGGGGAAGGATTGGCCAAGGGGTGTGTGTGTGTGTCTTGCCTCTCTTCACAGGCACAGCCAACTCTGTCTGGAAGCCTGAGGAGCTGGGCTCAGGAAGTGCATTATGGTCCCAGAACCGTTTTTGGTTGCAGGAGGATGTGCTTTTTTGGGGGGGGGGGAGACCAGCCCATCAGAGCTGGCCTATCCAGCATTTTCAGCATTGCGACGGACCCTGCAACAGCTGGCCAGGCGGTGGGGGAGGCTCGTGGAGGATGGACTCGGAGAAGGGGTCGGTATCCGGGCGGGAATTCGGGCCAAGGCTCCCTTCAGGATTTCCTGCCTCCTGTCCTTTCAGGCGCTTGCTAATGTTCGTAGCGCAACGTCAAATCCTTCCTTATGGACCAAAGGATGCCCGGCCCAGGAATGTTGTACGAAAGTGTAAATAAAAAACAGATGCCATAGAAAAACATCGTTCACATTTTTGCCTGAAAGCTAATCTGCCAGGTGTCCTCCAGACATCCCCTCCATGTCTGAGCTGGGAGAAAGGGGCTGGTCTTGGAGGCACCTGGGGCGGGGGGGAAACCTTGAGATTTCTATACCTTACAACCATTCTGTTGTGTCTCAACAACTATTTCTAAAATGCCCGAAGATCTAAAAAACAAAAGTGCCTACGTTTTTTCCACTTGCTGCTCTTTCTGTTCTTATTTTTATTTTATTTTTAAACTTTGCAATTGAACCCTCCTTTAGGCAAGCCGGAGAGTTTCCCTAGCAAACAAATAAACCAGGTCACAAACCCACCCCCGGGAGCTGAAACCTACGGCTTCAACGTCTCCGGTGCTCTCGTCTTCCCAAAGGGCTTGGCTACCGCCCGGCTTTGGGGTTGGCCAGCTCTTCGATGGCTTTCCTGAGCTGAAAAAAAGGAGGAGAAGAAGCAAAGCTGATAACGGGGGCGCAGAAAACGAGTTGGGTGTTGCGAACGTCCGGAACTGCCTCCCCCCCCCCCTACACACCAGAAGGAAGGCAGATGGGAAGGAGGAACTGCGCCTTGCTGCGCCCCTCCTGGGGAAGCCCAGCCACTCACCTCCTTCCTGGTCACGATCCCCACCACTTTCCCCAGCTGCGTGACAAAAGCCTGCTGCAGGTTCAGCATCTCGAAGAGGTTGTGGGCCTGCAGGAGGAGGAGGGAGAGAGAGAGAGAGAGAGAGAGATTCAAAGCCCCTTTCTCAGAAACCTCTTCCTCAATGGACACAACCAGCCCCCCCCCTCACCCTTTGAAAACCCTGCCTGGCCCTGTGCCCCAGCCAATCCCTCCTCCGATGGTTCAACCGAGCGGCAGCTTCCCTGCCCTTTCTTGCTGCTGCTGCTCCCCTGGCGGCTCAGCAGAGGAACGAGTCTTCTGGGAGCCCCAAGTCCGAGGCACTCGGTACCGCCTGAGCTACCTGGTGCAGAGATGTCCACGGGGAGAGCTGCAGGGTCACCGGACTGATGGGGCAGCCTTCTTTCAACGTCTGGCCCGAGAGAAGCTGGAAGGGAGAAGCGCGGCCGTGGATGTGCGGTACAACGGGATGGGAAGGAGCCCTGCCCCCACCCCACCCGTCCCCGGAAAGCACACGGTCGGGCTCTTGTTAGAATCACCCCCTCGGACCCACCTCTTTCCCCAGCTCCTCCTGTGGCAGGCTGGAGTCCTCGTGACTCTGGAGAAACTGGATGAGGCTGGACCGCTGGATCGCCCCCAGCAGCATCTGAGTCTCTGGAGGGAGAGAAGCAGAGGGGAGGGTCCAGTTTGGGTCGCCACACCGTGTGAAAAAAGGCGTGGAGACTCTAAAAAGAGCGCAGAGAAGAGCAACGGAGATGATTAAAGCCACTGGAGGCTAAAACGTACGAAGACTTGTTACAAGAACCAACCATGGCTACAGAGGTGAAATTCAGCCGGTTCGCACCGGTTCTATAGAACCAGTTACTAGAAGAAATCTCCTTTTATTTTTTTCCCCTACTTTGCAGGGTTAATCCTGTAAAGATAAATTTTGCAGGGTTAATCCTGTAAATAAGGCAGTTGTTTCTAGCCTAATCTTTATTGCCTTGCTCAAAGAAACTGCCTCTCCCCTTATTACATTGTAACTTTGGCGAAGTTTAAATTCTGTGCTTGGGGATGTTTCATCCTGTGGCCACACCCACAGAACCGGTAGTAAAAAAAAACTGAATTTCACCACTGCATGGCTAGTCTAGTGAAAAGAAAGACTAGGGGTGACATAATAGTGTTCCAATATTTGAGGGGTTGTCACAGAGAAGGGGACAATTTTCCAAAGCACCAGAAGGACAGAGAAGGAACCATCAAGGAGAGAGAGATTCAACCTGGAAATAAGGAGGAATTTTCTGAGTGAGAACAATCGACAAATGGAATAGAAGTTGCTTTCAGAAGTTCTGGGAGCTTCATCACTGGAAGCTTTCAAGAAGAGACTGGATAGCAACTGGTATAGGGTCTCCTACTTGAGGAGGGGGTTAGATTAGATGACCTACAAGGTCCCTTCCAATTCCGTTACTCTAAGACCGTAGTTTCTAGGAATGTGGGTTTGTGTGCGAGTTTGTGCACATTTATGTTGCAAATGCTTCAATGCTGCTCCCTCCAATCATCAGGTGGGACCCTCCCGCCAGATGGATCCAGCGCGAGACACACACAGAGTACGCCGCCATTACCAGCATTGTCCACCACGGGATACTCCAGGGCATCCGTCATGGTGACCACCTGGAGGATGTCGTGAAAGGTGGCTTCCTGGGACAGAACGACGAAATCGGTGTTCATGAACTCCTGGGTGGTGACCTTGTAGGACCTGCAAGGGAAACGGCGCTCGCCAGACCAATGGCGATCGGGCAGTGCTTCGGGGGATTAGGAGCTGCCAGAGGTGCTCTCAGCACATGCAGAGTGGCTGTTCTTTGGGAAGGCCGGCATCCCAATCCCTGGGTCCCATGGGGCAGGCCAAGGGGTGGAGTGGGGACAGGGCATCTCACTCGAGATGCCTGCTCCGGATGCGGGGAAGGTACGGCAGCTTCTTGACGATGATGGTGCCGTCGTAGAAGGAGGGCTGGAACTTCTGGGCGATGGCGTTGGCCACCAGGACGGCCAGCAGGACAGGCAGGATGTGGGTGATCTGCCCGGTCATCTCAAAGGCCAGCAAGGCAGTGGAGAGGGTGTGGGTGACCGAGCCAGAGAAGGCAGCGGCCCCTAAAGGGTGGGGGGAAGAGCAGAGGGTGGCTGATCTCAGGGAGAGCAAAAGTATGTGTGTCTGTGTGTGTGTGTGTGTAGGGGGTGTGTTTCCACACTTCCTGCCTCCCTGAGTGCCAAGGACCTACCTGCCAGAGCATACGCCCCAGGGATAATGGGGCTGGGGGCCCCCTCAGCGGTGATGCCCATGGGGAAGAGGAGAGCTACGACTTCGCCCACCAAGCGCCCGATGGCGGCTCCTGGGGAAGGGACAGAGAAAGATCATCTTTCCGCTCCTGAACCCTGACCAGACCGGCTTCCCTGGAGGCTGGAAGCAGGCGACGGGAGACAGCGGAAGCAGCGCTCACCGTAAATGAAGATGGGCATAAAGTACCCAGCGGGCATCGGCATGGTGGTGGCCAAGATCAGCATCCAGAACTGCAAAGGGCACAAAGGGGCCGACGTTGGCCGAGAGTAATTTTGGGAACAGCGGCGGTCAGAAAGCAAGCGGGAGCCACCGGAAGAGGCCGGAGGAGACGCCCCGGCCCCGAGAGGGGAGTTTTCTGCTGCATGCCAGGCGGAGGGGGCGTTCCCAGACGCGCACCTTCATCACCAGGAAGACGGACAGGGTGCCAAAGATGGAGATGTCGGGGTGCCACCACTCCTGCCACAGGTTGAGGGGGTCCACCTGGGGGGCCCTGTCAAGTGACGCGTTCTGGGATAACCAGGTGTGGTTATCAAGCAAGGAGTTGAGCAGCTCCTTCATGCTCAGCTGTCCAAAAAAGAGAAAGGCAACGCCTGGGAAACGGTCTCCGCCTTCCGTACCCCTTCTGCCCCACGGCAGAGAGGGGCCCGGCAGCCTCTCCCCCAGCCTTGCCTCGGCTCCTCTGGCTTGCCAGGGCAGAGAGCCAGCGGCCCACCCCGTATGTTCTCAGACAACAGGCTCCACCCAGGGCAGCAATGGCTGATAGTTACCCTGGAGGCCATGAATTGTCCCAGGCTAAGGGGGAAGGTGACGGAGGAGAGCAGGAAGGCCACCAGCACCGAGTAGAGAGGCTTCCTGCAAAAGAAGGTGTATTTCCCAAGAATTGGAAAAATGAAAACAAAAACACCTATGCAAGAGGAAGTGATTAAGAAAATCATAGATTGTTGCAGAAATGAGTAAATTGACATTTGAAATTAGAGAACAAGAGGATAAACAGTTTTGTAGAGTATGGGGTTTATTTTACCAGTGGCTAGAGGAAAAGATATAATTATCGAAATATATTAATTTGCCTTTGTAAATGAAACCAATATAAGGACATCGATTGAATATAAAAATACACAGCCGCTGGTTGAATTTGGAATGATAAATACTGAGAATTCTCGCGTGAAAATGAAGGAATAAAAAAAAGACTAGTCAAAATAATAAATAATAGATATATATATACATATTAAGATAAATAAAATGATGAATCAGAATATAATTATAAAAGACGACTATGGAAGAATGGCACAAAAAGTATTGTTTTTTGTAACCAACTGATGCACTGTAAGTATAGAACTGGATGACTCTTTTTTAGTTTTATATGTTTTTTATGTTGTGTATGTCTTTTGTGTGTTTCTTTTAAAAATAAAAAACTTTATAACAACAAAAAAAAGAAGGCCCAAAGGCCAGGGAGAGGGGAGGGGAAGGGAGATGATCTCTGGGAAACCAATTTACCGCGTTTTTGGAACTATAAGAGGCTCATTAGCTTTAGAGAAGGAAAACAAGGAAGAAAAAAATCTGCCTCTGCCCCCCAACTTCCGTCCGGGGTTCATCTGTCAGCAAACAGCCTGTTCAGCTTCAGCACGTTATCGCGGCTTTAGCACATGGCTCGTCAGCAGCTGATTGGCAGTTGGATCAGCTTCCAGGAATACCGCCAATCAGCTATTTTAGGTGGCGGGAATTGCCGCCATCGTTTGCCGCCACCTCTCGCTGCCTATTGCCGCTGCTCGCCGCTGGCAACGGCAATCCCCGTCGCCTGCAACAGCTGATTGGCGGTATTCCGGCAGGCTGATCCAACCGCCAATCAGCTGCTTGGCAGTAAAGGCTCCAGCGTTCCCTGGTGGCGCACCAATCCCGCCCCCGCCATAATATATGCTTTATAAGACGCACAGATATTTCTACCCACTTTTGTGGGGGGGGGGGAGTTGGGAAAGTGCATCTTATAGACCAAACAATTATGGTAACTCAAAAGGTTCACAGGTTATGAAGGAGTCTGGGCTGGGGGCTGCCATGGGCAGCTGTACTTCTGGGGGTAAATCTTATGATGGAGAAGCAGAGGAAGCTTCAGAGATGAGCCTGAGATCAAAGGAGCTGAACAGCGTGTGAAAAGCTGGGGGCTGGGTGGTTGGGTGGAGGGGCGATCTAACCTGCTGGCAAACATCAGTGGGTCTCCCCAGTGATCCACCTTTTCGGTGAGTCCACTTCCTGCGCAGGAAACCTCCTCCACCTCTCCAGCCCCGGAACCAGCTATCCCGGCCACTTTGGAGAGCTGCCCTCTCGTGGCTACTTACTCGGTGGCCAGCAGCCTGGCCGAGAAGCAGTTCCTCCGGACGTAGCCCAGGAACCAGCGCTGGCAGAAGAGGTATGCACAGCTCAGCACGCCACAAATCACGCTGAAAAGGAGATAAAAGCCCCCCACACACCAAGTTGGCACATGCTCTCGCTGCTGCATTCCCCCTCCCATCCACCCCACCCCAGGGAGACCCTCTTCTCACCCGAGGAATGTGAAGAAAACGGTCTCCGGCAGGTCAAAGGGGAAATCAATTTTAAAGCTGGTCTTGAAGAGGGCCGTGATGGTTTCTGGAAAGCGGGGGGCGCAAAAGATGAGGGGTTCTGACGCTGATCTCCAGCAGCCCCTTCCCAGTTCCCAACCCACTTCCCCGCCTGGCCCTCAGCCAAGCAGCCCACTGGAAAGGGTTGACTCCAGCCTGTCCCAAGCAGCTTCCAAGCACGAGCCAAAGAAGCTGAAGAAGCGTGGTGTGGCTTGCCTTCTGGGCCGGTCACCCCACCTGCAGCCATTTATTTATTTATATATTTATTTTTATTTCTTTATTTCATGAACTTTTATACACCCCCCCCCCCATGGGACTCGGGGCAGTGTACAGCCATTTTAAAAAATACATTAAAAAAGTGAAGGACATAATAAAAAAATTAAAGCATGGCCCAATGAATCAAATTAAAAAGTTTAAAAAACAGATTTAAAACCCCCGTTAAGTGTTAGGCCAGACCAGCTAGCTGAAATAAATGGCATAGCATCAGTCAGCTGAGCCCCTCTGATGCATTGCCTCTGGCGAGAGCTCTCTCTACCCCCTCGCATCCCCACATCCCAGAGACAAGAGTGACCCAAGGGATCCTTCCTTTGGCCGCTCGCTCCCCACCTTGTTCACTATTGAAAACAGCCAGCAGGCGGAACATGAAGGCGCCACAAGTTGCCGAGAAGAAACCCCTCCAGTAATCCCGGACGGCGAAGTGGGAGGACACGACCTCGATGCTGAAGAGGACCCCTGGAGGAACCGCAATTGGGGGGGGGGGAGGGCAGTCCGGAGAGTCAACCCCACGTCCATCACTCTGGCCACTCTCCCTGGCCCCTCAAGCTGCTTTGCGGAGGGATTTTTGCCAGAAATGGAAGCCACGTCCCGGCTACGTCTTACCGCTGATGGGTGCCCCGAAGACGGTTGCCACGCCCACGGCCGCTCCTGCCACCAGCATCTCGTTCTGCTTGCTTTTATTCTAGGCCAAGGAAAGGGAGGCCCTCTCTGAGGCTGCTGCTAACAGGTCGCCTCGCCTGGCAAAGGTCCCAGGAACCCCAAAAGCTGGGCCGCCTTCGGGCCCCTCTAGCCAGCCCCACAGTCCTCCGCTGCCCCTGGACCGTCCCTGGGGTGCAGCCTCGCCTCCTCCAGAGCAGCCATATACCTCGTACTCCCCAGAAATGCTGGTCCGGATCTTGCCCAGGTAGGCGGCGATCATGCTGGAGAGGTGAACGAAGGGTCCCTGCAGAGGCCGGGAAGAAGGAAGAGGAAGATGAGGAGGAAGCCAAATACGGTATTTTCCGGATTATAAGCCGCTACTTTTTCCCCCCATGCTTTGAACCCTGCGGCTTGTACAACAATGCGGCTGATCTATAGATTTTTTTCTTCGCTAACTGCCATCAGGGGGCGCAAAAAAAACCCCATTTAGATTTAGATTTAGACCGCCCCGTCTCCCTAGGGACTCGGGGCAGTGAACAGCAGAATAAAAAACACAAATACATAAATAACAATTTACCATTTGTGTTTTTTCATCAAAATTTATAATTTTATAAATCTTACTAACAAGTCCTTTTATCCCAATTTCATCTTTCATAATTTGAGATACTAAATATTCAAATTCTGTTTTATTTCTACTTATTTTACAATTTTCCCTTATTTGCTTAGTCCATTTTTCTAATATTTTTTCATAAATAACAATTTAAAACCCATTTAAAATAATTAGATGAAGGCTGTCTGTTAAAATATCATTATGAAATTTAAATTTCGATAAAAATATTAAAACACTTAAAAATTAAAAAATATTAACTATTTAAAATCATTCAGTTAAATTCAATTAAAATTGGATTAAATTTAAATTAAAACCCAAAACCCATGACAGACACAAGAGGTCAGTGCAAAGAAGACGACACCACCGGGAGCTTTTTGGCACGCTCGAAAACAAGCTTGACGCACGACACGCGCGCAGATGCAGAATATTTTGCACACCCTCGTCGTGGAAAGGACAGGAAGAGAAGCACATGATGCGGCTTTTAAGTTGAAAGGAATCGATCTCCTGTCACAACGTACATATCCACAGCTTATAGTCTGGCGCGGCTAATATGCGTATATATATTTTTCTTTTCAAATTTAGTGGGTGCGGTTTATATGCCGATGCGCTCTATAGTCTGGTGAATACGGTAGGTCTGGGGCAACATGCGAAGCCACCCAATGCCTTCCCCTGTTGCCTTGGGACACTTTGTCACTTTTCAAACTGTCACGGCTTCTTTTCCCGTGTCCAAAGGCTGACCTCTCCCTCCCCTCCCCCCTTCCTCAGGCCACTGAGGTGCTTGTTTAGAGGAGAGAAAGAGAGAGACAGAGAGAGAAAGACACCCCTCCATCCACCCACTGGAGACGTACCACTTTTCCGAGGAAGAGGGTGCTCCCGCAGGCGAGCGTGCAGGTCAGCCCGACGACTTTGGCCCCAAAATTCGCAATGGACAAGTACTCCTCCAGGATGACACCGGTCAGGATGGTCTTGAGTTCGGGAATGCCGGAGCCTGACAGAGAGAGCGGAATGATCGCCCCACCGCTTCTGCCCGCCTGGCAGGAGTCCCTAGCGCCTGCCCGGAGGCGTCTCAACCCCAACTAAGGAGCCAGGCTAGACAGGGTGTGTGAATGAAGCCCTAGGTTACCCTTTCTTCCGCCATTTTCCTTTCAGGATGACGAACAAGGCAGCAGTTGGAAGAAGGAAACCTTTACGCTTCCCAATGGGCTCGGGCAGGTCATCATCTCCCCTCTCCTCTCCCCCAGACTCGGGAGACGAGGAGAAAGCTGCTTCCTGGTCCAAGGGGCTGGAACCGGGCGTAACGACCGCCGGTGGCTGACCCCAGCCTCCATCCTGCCTCACCTCCAGCATGCTGGGTAATGCTTTGGGAAAAGCCCGTGGAAAAAGCCGAGAGCGCGACCGGGTACATGGTCCAGGAAAGGAACTTCAGCACAGGGTAATCTCCAACCTCTTGGTAAAGCCACAGGTGCGCTGGAGGAATCCAAAGGGAAAGTCGGCAAGTCGGCTGGGAACTCAAACTGCCCCAGGACTGCCCGAGTCGGGTGTGCTGCTGAAGGCCCTGGAGAGCCTAACCCGCTCTTGAAAACTGGCGTCCCTGGTGGCACGGGGGTTCCCACAAGCTGCACAAAGAGGCTTTTTGTCCTTCTGCTTTGCCCCTCGAAGTCCAGCGGTGGGATTGAGTAGGGGCAAAAAGCTCACCGCTGGCGACCCTGGAGACGGTGAAGTCCATGGCGAAGCTGAGCAGCGCCATGATGACGCCCAGGGCGAAGAGGTAATACCAATCGTCCCCAACTCGGAAGAGCTGCCGCTTGAGGCACTCCAAGCAACCTGCAGGGGGCAGCAGAGGCTGGGAATTATGGAGGATAGATGAAGATCAAGGATAGATGAAGAGGCCAAAGGGTCCACCACCCTCTGGGCAACACCAACATCTGGAACGTCGGTGCCACCCACAGGGAAGCCACTTTTGTGGCTGGGTGTGGGACCTCTTAGGCTCCTACCGTGCACCTTGCGCCGGGTTTTTGGCCAGGGTCTCCAGTTGTCTTCCCAGGGCAGGAACACATTAGTCTCTTCCTCCTCCGCCTTGTCCTCGGCTCTCTTTTTCTCCCCGCCGGCGTTCTCTGGTCTCTCCGCGTCCATGCCCCGAGGCTGGGAGTGGAAACGCCGGACGCGGCCCAAGAGGAGGACGAGGAGGATCCAAGCCGTCTGTTTGCAAGCACCGAGAGGGACGGGTCCCCAGAGACCTCCTGCTACGGCTTGTAAGGATCTCGGCCAGAGGACGGAACCTGTGAGGAGGCACCTTTCCCTGAAAGGTAAAAGTTCTGAAAAGGTGAAATGAAGAGGAACGCGCTGCCCCCCCCCCCACAGATCCCCGCCAAGACACGGTGCTGGTCACCCTGCAAAGGGAAGATGCTCCACTGACAGCAGCCACAAAAGGGTCAAACCTCCCACAGGAACCACCTGCCTGGTTCCAGGGCAAGGGCACTTGGCTCTCCTCTCTAGGAAGGTGGCATTTCTATTGCCTGAGGGAGCCTCGGATACTAAAGGAAATCTAGACAACAGGCAGACAACAATGCACACTCCCCCCCCAAAAAAACCCCCCCACAACCAGGGTCCCCTCAATGGCCCCGACTGGAACTTGCGCAAAGGAGACTCACTCCACCTCAGCCGGCTCAGGGTGCCTGTCTGGGCGTCTGTTAAAGACTCCTGGGTCAGGGCGACTTCTCCGAAGCCAGTTTCTTCTGCTTCTGCTTCTGCCCTGACCAGACCCAGTACATACACACACACACATACACACACACACACCTGTCTCCCTGGCCCTCCCTATTCTCTCCCACACCTCCCTCCCTCTCTTCCTCCCTCCCTCTCTTCTTCCCTCCCTCCCTGACCTCTAATTCTCCGGGACCTATAGGAAAGGCCCTCCAGCAAGCCTATTCCAGCTCAAGCCAGCCTTCTCACCTAGCAGCACAAGGCGGGTGGGGTGAGCGGGCCGGCAGGCAGGCAGGCAGGCAGGCAGGCAGCTCGCAACCCATTTGGCTGGCTGCCCCACACCTTGCCACCCACACCCCCTGAGGGTCATTTGTTTCACTCACCATCCCGGTTTATGCTCACCTCCCAAGGTCCCAGGTCAGCCATGGGGGTGGGGGGTGGGGGTGGGGTGCAGAACCAAGACCAGGAGGGCCAATTGCTGGAAGGGGCTGCAGCCCCCTTCCTCTCAAAACAAGCCTGGTCAGGAAGAGCGCCAGCCTCTCATGATCCTTGCCATCCCGTCAAGCCGGTCACTAAAAGGGGCAAGCGGCTACTCACACAATTTCTGGGGAGGGGGACAGACAGTGTGCGGAGGGCTGCTTGCAGGGAGAAGTCAAGAGCAGAGGCTGCAGGGCAGGAGAGCTCCTGTGCTCCAGGGTGAGCTCACAGGGCCACTCCAGCAGCAAGGCATATAACACCCTCTTCCTGAAATCAAAAAGCATCCCAAAGGTTCTAAATGGGGCACGATTTCTGAATCCTGTGGATTCCCTGTTGATGATTTACGGTCCGTGGGTCTCTGCCTGAGGAGTCCCCGGGCCCCTCTCCTCCTTGCCAGCATTCCAGAAGTGGAGCCAAGGGCCAGAAGAGCTGCAATGCGACGGGCAATGGAGGAAACTGAGTCTGGGGCTTGTCCTGTGGGGAGGGAAAGAGGGCACGGGAGGCCCCTAGGCCCAATGACTCAGACTGCCCTGAGAGGAGGGTGACTAAGCAGCTGCGTTTAGGTACAAGCTGCCCCCAGACAGTTTCCAAAGACGGGCTGCGCGATGCTTGCCAGCATCAGCCTGTTCTTCCCATCACCCATCTTTTACAGGGAGGTCCATGCCAGGCCCTCTTGAGTTGTCAGGGAAATAAACCTCACCCCTGGAGAATTGGGAATCCCCTCTTCGGGATTGGGGTGGGGGGTTTAGAGGGAAAGGGGGTCCTGGGTTCTTCCCTCCTCTTTTGGGATGCTTGCCGTCTACGGCTTTCCATGCCAGGCTCTCCCCCCCCCCCCCCGATCCTGCTGCCAATCAGTGGGGAAGACTCAGTCTCGGATGGAATGCCGATGGCCAGCCTCCATGCCCGCCTCTCTGTGTCTAGAGCCCGTGCCTATGGGAAGCTTTCCAGAGGCATTGGCCGTGTCCTGCGGAACACTCTAAATTTAGACTCTTTGACAAGACCCCCCTGGAAGGCAGCCGAGCGGTTTAAAGGCTTTTAAAAGGCTCCGCAGCTGCCCAGCTGGCTCTGTCGGGCGAGACTTCCGGAGGGGGACATCTCCTCCAGCACCCATCTACTTGGATAGCCACCCTCTCAGGGCTCACTGCTTCGGCACCCTCCACCATCTTCTTGGCAGGACACAACCAGATAAGGCGGCTGGTCCCATGGAGAAGGCCCACGGAATATTCGACAACACGCTGGGGGGGTTCCTAAGGCCCCATCCGGATCCCCGAAGCTTCTCAGGCAAGTGGGGAAGAGAGGGCTAAATAGGTGGCCTCTGACCCCCCCTGAACTAGCCTGGGTCTCTCCCCTGGCTCTTGTCTGGTCAGCCCCACGGTCAAGGCTCCCGCTTTAAGCCGTGGAGAGAGGTCACTGTTTAGGGGTAAAGCCTTTTTTGTTTACACCAACCATTCTCGGAATGATGGGCGCGCGGGCTCCACCATTCTGCTCCAGGATAGCCTCCGTCCCTGCACCTGGAGTGGCTTCACTTGTGAAAGGCAGAGAGGCACTTTTGCACAAGCTCCCCAGCATCTCAACTCAGGGCATCCCAAGCCACAAAGGCAAAGCAAGGTCAGCTTGGTCTTCTCCGTTCTTAGTTCTGTCGGCCAGGGGGAGGTGTCCTTAAACAGGACCTAGCAAAGACACCAGAGATCTCGGGGAGGAGGGGGAAATGGGCACCTGACCGAGGGAAGAGAGACGGCTTGAAATGTGAATGTGTCCAGCTCCTGCCACTTAGGAAGCCTTGGGGCACCTTCTGGTCTGTGGTCTCTTGGGAGGGAGTACACCCCCCCCTCCACCAGGTGGGATTTTCAGGGCCTAGCTCAGTGGCCCAGCAATTCCGTTCTGGCCAGGCAGCAGCATTTGAAATAGCTGCTGCAAGCAAAGCCACCTGGGAGGCCCAACGGAGGCACAGCTCCAGTTCGCCCCAGGACTTTCGTTTTTGCCAGCAAATGCATCCCAGTGCTGGAATCAAGAAATCGAGAGAGCTTCTCTTCTCCCAACAGGCCGGGCTGGCGGGATGGGAAACATCAAAACCATGGGGGATACATACCAGTTTGCGGTGGACGTCAGCGACTTCTCCCCCGAAGACATTATTATCACCACCTCCAAAAACCAGATTGAAGTGAGGGCTGAGAAGGTGAGTGGCTACTGCTGAGCTGACCCCCATCTTGGAGACAACCGGAGCCATTTTTTTTAAAAAGCAGAGCTGAGCAGTCTGGCTGGGGCTGAGAGATGGGGTAGCCCCGAGTTTGAGAAAAGCTGGGTCTGCTACTCCTTGGATCCACGGTGTTTGTGTGGGGCCCCCCAGCTTTTTCTGATCTTCAGGTTCTCTGCCTATCCTTCGAGCATCCCAATATCATCTCACTGTGGAAATTAACAAGAAAAGGGAGTGTTGGGAGTTGTACTTTTTTTTTTTTCCTTGCTTTGCTTGGAAAAAGATTAGTGTGCTAGAGTTCCCTGCCCAAAAGGGACCTGGATGTGCCCCCTGCAATGTAATGGAGCAAATTAAGAATTAAGAATGGCAGCCAAGAGACTGTGGGGATCGTAGGCTCCCTGCCCCCGCCCGGGTGCCCTTCTGATCATGCTAGGGATGCACATGGTGATGGGAACATTCCCCGACTGGCCGGTCTGTGTTGACCGAAATGCCGCCCAGGAAACCTTTCTCCTGATGCCAGTTGCCTCTCTGGGGGCCAGTCTGGCAAAAGAAGATGCCTTTTTAGGCTGAGTCACCCCGGCTTCAATTTTTGGCAGCGTCACCAGAATTTCCCCATTTCATAGAGATTCGGGACGGGCTGCCCTTATTTTAGCAAGCAACTGAACTTCAGAAAAAGAGCAATTCACCTCAACTTTCAGGGATTCAGACTCTCTTGGCCCTAACTCTTTGTCTTCCTCCCACGGGGCAGCTAGCAGCTGATGGGACCATCGTCAACACATTCACCCACAAATGCCAGCTCCCTGAAGATGTGGACCCCACATCGGTCACCTCCACCCTGGGGGCAGACGGCTGCCTGACCGTCAAGGCAAGGAGAGGTCCAGCCAAGCCATCTGAGCAAGTGCAGCAGACCTTCAGGACTGAGATTAAAATCTGAGCTCCAGGAGCAGTTCGGGGAAAACGGGCAGGGAGCCCAGGCTGGGCTGGGCTGGGCTGGGTGGGGGGGGTGGAAAGCATATCTGTCCTTGTGTTCCCCGTCAATAAGAGATGTTTTGGTTTGTCATCCCTGACTGAAGGTTAAAGGGATACCGGCGAAGAGCCTAAGCGGGCCAAAACTGCCCTTCCCCCACCCTCCTTTGCTATTGAAAGGGGGGCGGGGGGGGGGGAAACGCCGTCGCTTTTTGCCAGCAGGAACAGCAAAGCTGGAAGGCAGCTGGAGCCGAATTTTCCACTTCTGCAGCCAGCAATTTTAATGTTTTGAAAAGCGTTGAAGGGACGCGCTGCTAAAACAGAAAACAGAGAAAGAGGACGCGATATATGAGATTTATACGATAGGAAATCACATCGTGCAGCAGAGTTATTACCTCTGATGAACTTATTTACCGCCTGCATCTTGAAGCAGTCAAGTTAACACGTTGATATGCTAGATTCAGGGTTTATTTTTGTTTTTTTGGCCCCTTCCCCCCCCACCCCGTCTTTGTACCCCACCTCCAAATCCAGCTACAACCCCTCCCCCCATGTAAAAACAATATTGAGGGGAACCAAAGGATGTAAAAAAGAATGTAAACTTTTAATGATAGTCCAAAAAAAAAAAAACCACTTTCTTGTAAACTTTCCTGCGCTGACTTTGGCTTTGTGAATGTGTATGATTTGGGGGGGGCTGGGGAGGGGGAGAAGCTGGAGGAAAGAAAGGAGGGAGCCTTTGTCCTTGTGTTGCATCCAACACACACACACACACACACACA
>JAEANM010007068.1:0-18053 GCA_017656035.1 Myanophis thanlyinensis
TTCAACTCCCAGAATTCCTGAGCCAGCATGGCTGGTTCAGGAATTCTGGGAGTTGAAGTCCACGAGTCATGAAGGAGTCATAATTGCCCACCCCTGTGCTAAGCAATAGACAGTGTGTAAGTCAAGCAATGGCACAAATCTATGCCGCTGCTGGAAATACCACAATTTTTAATCTAATAGGAGATAGGAAATATAGAATTTGAATTCTGAAAAAAATCCATAGAAGGGATGTGATAAACATCCCACATACATATTTATTAAATAGCACAGAAGAACATTTATATCTCAACAGTATAATAGCACAAAAGATAGGTCATATAAATGCCAAGAGCCATTTTGGTGTAGTGGTTAAGGCAGCAGGCTAGAAGCCAGGAGAGTGGGCATTCTAGTCAGGCCATAGGTACAAGGCCAGCTGGGTGACCTTGCTCCAGTCACTCCTTCTGAACTATAGAAAACAAACCACTTCTGAAAAACCTTGCTAAGAAAAGGAGAGGAACCAGTCCAGGCAGAAATACAAAAGCAAATAAAGGTAGGGAATAGAAAAGAAAAAGAAGCATTTGACTTCCGACTTTCTCTGTTGCAGTAAAATAAGGCATTAGCATCAAATCACAGCCTTTTGTTTTTCCATACTAATATGAACAAGTCATTTCTGTAAAGATTTATCAGTCTAATCTGTAAAACCCAAAGTCAAAAGTTTCATTCTTTTCCACATCAAGCACGAAATTCAGAAGCGGTTTCCATGTGGAAACAAAAGTACATATGTTCTTTTCTTTGACCAGAGTAGTCAGTTGTGCCGTTTCAGCCAACTCCATCAACTTCTGCAACCATTCTTCCATGGAAGGTATTAAGGTGTCTTTCCATTTTCATGCATACAATAGTCTTGCTGCTGTCAACATATATAGTAACAAAGTTCCAATTTTTTTCTCCAGTTCTTTTTTTGTTAGTCCCAAAATGAAAAATTCTGATTTCATTTCTATCTCCATTTTTAAGATGTTCTGTATTAGAGTATGAATCATACTCCATTTTTTTTGCTTTATTACATGTCCACCATAAATGATAAAAAGTCTGTTCTTTATTTTTACACTTACAACATTCATTTGACATACTTTTATACTTAGATATCTTATTTGGTGTTAAATACTAGCGATACATCATCTTATAAAAATTCTCTTTTAAATTTAATGTAAATTTTAAACTCTTCATCCACATATTTTCCCATTGTTCAAGCATCACATTATATCCAAAATTCTTTGCCATTCATCCATTTTTAACATGTCAATTTCCTGTCTTTTATACAAATTTGAATAAAAGTTATGAAATGACTTTTTAATGAGTTCATTGTCTGTTATTACATTATTGCTTTCACAATTTTCTTCTGATTATTGCCTTTTCTCTTTCTTTTCTTAATTTATATGTTAGCCATCTACCTGGTTTGTTAGCAAATTCAAAATGTCTTTGTTTCGCATAATTCAATTTTGTTTCTATTTCCTGTACAGTTAACATAGGTAATTTTGCCGTAACAGTTTAATATGGTACAAAATTTTAGTATCTGTAGGTGTTTTCTGTCTAATTTCATCCATCATGAATCTTTTCCTGGGATTTTTTCTTCTCTTGGCGATTATACTGTAGAAAACAGCCCCTCAAGCATCTGAATTTTGATGATGTGACCATGGGGATGCTGCAATGGTTGTAAGTGTGAAAAGTAATATAACTCATATTTTTCAATGCCATTGTAACTTTGAACACTGAACAAAAGGTTGTAAGTCAAGGACTACCTAAATAAATACCACAGAAGAACATTTATTACCAGATATCCAAGGGATTAGAAATTAAATTCCTATTCCATTGCAAGTATGAGTCCTAACATGATGCATGATTATTCTTTTGACTTTTTCAAAACTCAACATGGTAAAAAATCCTGATAGATGCCATTGAACTGAAGGGATTTTTTTTTGCTCCAGGACTATCTTCCATGTAGATTAAATTTGTCTTCTACAATTAAAGAGGCTAAGGCAGTTAGAAAAAAAATATAAATTTCAGCAAAGGCTGATGAAAAGGAACCATACACATGTTTCTACTGGAAATGGTTCTGGCAATATCACATTCAGCACATTCATGGCATCTATAAGAATACAATGCAAGAATTTGTAATGCACCACCTCCATATTCTATAGAAGCATATTTGGACTCCTCCAGTTCCATAAGGGATATTTGGACTCCACCAGCACTTTTGCTTTATAAATCTTAAATATGACAGAGACATAGTACTGTACTTTTCTGTATATAAGACACTCTGGAGTATAAGATGTACATTAAATTTAGAGGTGGAAAACAAGAAAAAAAATGTGCCTCTGCCTCCTGGTAATTTGCTGCCATGCATCCCATTTTAACCCTCCATGCATCCCATTTTCACATGCTCCATTTTAAGCCTCCATGCATCCCAAGGAATGGGCTGAAAATGGGATGCTTGGAGGCTTAAAATGCAGCACAAAAAAAGTGACATGACTGTTTTTCACACTTATGACCATTGCAGCATCCCCTTGGTCACACGAGGTAAGGCGAAGCATAGCACCCCTCAACATGTGTGACATCGAGTTGGCCACACCCACCCAGTCACATGACCACCAAGCCACGCCCACAGAACTGGTAGTTTAAAAAAATGAATTCCACTACTGTTCCAATCAACGTTTGGAAGATTCCCAAACATTTTAAGAACTTTAGTTATTCAATTGGATTCACATTTATAGAATCTCCTTTATATTTTTCGATTTCCCCTTCCCACAAAAACCTTATTTAAAAAAATTAGTTTGAACTTAGATGTTCAACTTCTCAATAGATACTTAGCTCATGCTGTGAACTTTTTGTACTCACTGATGCTATAAAGAAGATAGTTGTTATCATCTGAGTCCAGTAAAACATGAACCAGGGTCTGCTCTAACACAAGCCAATAGTGATCTGAATCAATAAGCTATTTCCTTAAAGAGTTGAAGGTATAAATGAAAAATAAAGTTACTACCAAATAACTGAAAAACAGAGTTGGAACGGACATTGGAGGTTATCTTGTCTAATTCCCTGCTCAGGCAGGAAACTCTATCATTTCAGACAAATGGTTGTCCAATCTCTTCTTAAAAACTTCCAGTGTTGGAGCATCTACAACTTCTGTGGGCAAGTAATTTCACTGATTAATTGATCTATCAGGAAATTTCTCCTTAGGTCTAGGTTGCTTCTCTCCTTATTAGTTTCCACCCATTGCTTCTTGTCCTGCCCTCAGGTGCTTTGGAGAATAGCTTGACTCCCTCTTCTTTGTGGCATACACCTTCATTACCCATTTCTATATGGCGTGAATCTGAAAGATGCCTTGACAATGCCCATCTTAAATAAATGGTTACATGGAACCAACGATTCACCAATAAATAATACAGGATAGGTCAATGAAAGCTAATTCAAATTTCTTCCAAAATCTGAGGATCATAATGAAAGCTATTTTGAAATTAACAAACACTGCAAAGAAAATCCTAATACTATCCTTATTAAAAGAAAGATCTCTTTTAATAAGATGATGCATAGCTGACAATCTGAGGTTGCTCTATCTGTCCCTCTCCCCAACTGTTCTCTTGCTGAAATACATTCATTATCTACTTGATGTAGAAATGTGCAATAGGAATGTACTATTATGCTGTAATTAGCTTTGGGTCTATATTATGCTGGATCATCTCGTCTCTCCTTTGTGTAAAATTGAATCATTAGTGCCTTTTATTGACTGATATAGGTCATCAATGCTGCTAGGGCAGATGCTTGCCAATTCATGTGGCCTACTTACAGTTTGTGGGGTGGATGAAGACAATATCTCAAAATCTATTTAAGCAATGGTACCTAGACGGCAATCAAGAAGCTCATCTGAACTAGCCCCAGGATGAGATGTGCAGTTCGAATTGACCACATAAGCAGACCAGAAGTGTATATCCCACATATATTAAAGTGTATTAAAGCTTGACATTGTCCAAAGCCTGAGCAAAAATCTGTCATTATTGTGGAATGGAGCCAGAGAAGATCTAAATTTTTGAAATGTCCTTTTCCAGCCCGCAAGGAGGTAATTTTAATAACTACACAAATATAACTCTAATAATCATGGGATATGAGTACCACAAAAACAAATCTTGAACTCATTCTACATGCTACCTAAGCACGTAATAGACAAGCTTGACATTTCACAACTGCCTGAGTGGGATAAATAGAAAGGTTATATGATGTACATATTGCTACAATTGTCTATCATTACTTTGCCCGCTCACTTGATGCCTGCCTAATCAGCAGCGTGTGCAGGTTGCTGCTTTCATCAGAACAACAAACGCAATGCTAGGCCAAGCTATGGCACTTTTGTGGGCATGAGTTTAGTTTGATTTCCTTGAATATAGAATAGAAACTTCTATGGAAGAATTTCTGTTGCTAAAAAGACTGGCCATTGCACAATATAGGGCAGTGATGTTTGTTCCTTCTTCTTGGGATTTCTGCATGGGTAGAAAAGAAGAGAATTTTGGCCATGCCCAATGTGCTTTCAAAGAACAAGGATAAAAAACAATGCTATATGGAAGTTTTCAGGACATCAGCTTTGGTATACACATCTGTTATTCAAAGCTTCCTGCCTTTCTCAACAGTTCTGTCCCAGAGAAATTTCTAGAACCACAGCAAGAGTTTCCAGACCCAAATGTTAAGAACGAAGCAACTGTGTTTATTTTGTGAATATTGAGTTGAAGAAGACTATTTTAGATAATTCAAAACATTATTCATTTTTTTTCACTGAAAATTGTCATAACTTCATAAAGTCGATTTGCATTTTATTTGAACTGAAATAAAAATATACAGTCATCTAAAGCCATATGTTAAATTTAAGGCTAATTGGCCATTTCTTTGCATACTGAGACTCTATCCTATACCGTTTCTGCATTGCAATACACAACCTGTGGCACCTCTGGCAGTGATGGTGTCAAGAATGCAATATTTAACTAGAAATGCCTACAACTAATTATTCTGGTATAGTGAATACGACACAAGGCTTAACAATAGCTTTAGTGGTATGATGTTCTTTTCCAAGAGGTTAATCAAATAGATATTGTTATTTAATTATTTATTATTATTTTTTTATGCACCCTATCTCACTGATACAGTGATTCCAGGCAGTTTACAATATAATAAAAAGTTAAAATTATACATGAAAATTAAAATTTGAAGAATTAAATAGAAAAGCTATAATCCAAGATGGTAGGCAGCCTAGGGATAAAGATCTTCTATATCTGGTCAGCCACCCCCAATGTAGCAGTTTTCCATCAGGGCTCCAGTTCAAGCTGTTTCCAGGCTCTTCTGAAAAGGTAGGATTATGAGGGTGGATCTCACCACCAATGGGAGAATATTCTAGAGGGTGGGGCCACAGCAGAAAACACTTGTTCCTGGACCACACCAGCAGAAATTGTTTGGTAAATGGGATCCAAAGTAAGACATTTCTGCTGGAACAAGTGGGGCAGGCTAGTTCCATGGGGTGAAATAATACCTCAAATACCTCCTCCAATAAGCTGTTAATAACAATTTATTGACTCATGAAAATTAATCTCCACATTCTCTGACCTGAATTTGTTATATTAAAAACACAAGGAACTGAAGAATTCAGGGCTTCTGTCTCCCCATACTTCCTTTTTTTTTTGTTTCTGTTCTATCTTTTTCCCCCTATTGGTCATGACAATAATGATGAGGAAAAGTGAACCAATCAACCAATTTTTTTTTCATTGGAAGCAAAAATGAAGGATGAGGTAATTCATCAAAGCTGCATGGAAGGCATAGACAAGGATATCATTATGTTGAAAAGAATGAGCAATGGAGGACTGACCAGCTTCTGGAATTTTCTGTATACTGTAGCAAGGTTTTCTTTACTCAGATTATAGCCCATTGAGAAATAATTACCTTTTAGGTGGAATATATTTGCTTCCTGTGCAGCACAGTGTGCTGTCTTGTCAGAAGCATCCCACAAAACATAAAGAGAGTGACAACAATTTATCTCTGCCGCGGGCTCTATGAGGAAAGTCATTTCCTACACTACTTGTGGCATAGGTGCTTAAAATGATAAGAAGCTATTAATTAAAAAAGATTTAGAGAAGAATACAAGAAGCTCTTCATATTTTATATTGTAAATATTGTACAGAGTTGGTGAGATTCCGGAGATGTGCACATAGAACAGAAAAAACCCCCCACAATGCATCTTTGCTCCAAGATCTTAATTATTTTTTTATGGTTTTGGTTTGGTTCAGCTAGTTCCTTTTAAATAGACAGAGAAGTCTTTGCTCCCTAGCAGCTAAGCCTACCATTAGCACAAAGTCGGCCTAAAGATACATGTTCCACATCTAATTATAACTTGTGTGGTGCAAATTATCATGGAGTATGCAGTTTGATTGACATGACATGAGCATACGAGATCACTTGAAGTATGTTATAGCAACAGAAATTGCACAACTGTGCCCAGAGGTGTTGGGGGAAAGACCTGTGATTTTACTGATTTAAGGACCGCTTGCTCCATTCAAATTAATTTTGCTCTCGTCATTCAAAGTCACATTATCTGCCTGCCTCAGCATGACAGAAAGGTGCACAATCAGGGTTAACATAAAACTGAACTAAACTCCAAACCACATAGTTGGAAGTCTTCCCAGCCAACTCACCATGACAGCAAGGAGTTATATGAGACATATTTTTTTAAAAAAGAAAAGAATAACAGGATGGACCTCTCGAAGAAAGGAGATCCTAAGAAGGCTTTATTCCGTTCTGTTTCTGCAGGATCTGATCCTCCAAAAAGCGCTAACCCTCCTGAGAAAATATCTCCGGTATGTATCTGGAGAGCTTTGTTTTCATTATTTCTTGTAACTTCATGAAAGCTTCTGTTATTTTTGTCACTGCTGTGTCCTGGCCTCAGAATTACCTAGAATTGATATGAGTTTAAAAAATTTGGAATGAAATGTTTCCTTGATTAATCTATTAAAAAGAAAGCTTTATTTTTTTAAAAAAAGTGAAGGTGGGGAAATAGAACTGATGGGCTTCTTTGGAATAATCGCTCTACTGCCAAAAAAATTGCAGTCTGAGAATTTGCATTCTAGACATTTTCAGATGGGAAATACATTCCAAGAATTTTCATTTTTTTTTCGAAGTATGAAAGAGCTCTAGAGGGGAAGTTGATGAGATACTAATTCATTATGTTCCAACAGTGGAAATTCTAGCCCCAAACAGTTGCATCACAGTGGTACTTTAAGTTAGTGCTATGTTCATATTTTTGCTTCGGTTGTTAATGGTGTTTGTTTTCTGAGGTTGAATTTTCAGATCTTTCTAGATCCTGATTATGAAAAATGAATGGCTTTATTCTTAAGGGTATATTTATATTAGTCTTGATCCAGTATCAATAATTTGATAGTGTGCCTTCAGATAGTGAGAGAGCAATTTATGGAAGCTTCTTCTAACCAATACATTTGGAGGATATGAAGCTGGAGAAGACTAATTTATAAATAGCTGCAAGAAAGAGAAAGGGAAAAGAGTAGCAGTTATGGAATGATGATTCTCCAGTAAAATAAATAACTATGTAAAGGAGATTTCTTTCTCAAACAATAAATAGCTATAACCTTTCAGGAAACAGATAAAATAAATGTTAAATAGATTTGTAAAAAGCAAAAAAGTTGAGAAGAGATAGGGCATTGTTTCAGATAGAGAAGAAGGAATAAACTGGCTGATTTCATTCTTAATTAAAACGGTGATGCAGTTCTTAGTGAAAGTTTATAGCCTGAAGTAGTATAGTAGGGAACCATTCTGCTTCTCAAAAACATCAATAATATTTTTAAAAAAACTGTAATATTTTAAAGGGGAAAAATGCTGGTAGGCAAAGTAGCATTTTCAAGCCAAGAAGTTTTTAATTGTTCTGGGAAAGTGCACTCGTAAATGAGTGCTTCCCAAAAGAAATTGAGTGCTGCTCGGTTTTGTGTAATAAACGAGTAACTTTACCTATTCATTGCACGTACAAATGAATATGTTGAAAAGCCCTTTAATTTAAAACTTGATCAGATCAAGCTTTTTCATTCCTCATAGTTTGTTAGTTGCACATTTATGGATTAATGGAGGAAAGCATTAAATCAGCCATTGATGTGAATATATGGATCAATGCTGGAATTATCTCAAAGAATAGATAATCAAGTGTTTGTACTGCTTTTCCTAAGACCAATATCCATGGTCTGTTGAAAGAGGCCGTAAGAACATTTGTGAATAAAATCCAATATGTATATAATGATTGAATGGCATGTGAAATTTCTTATGAATTTGGGGCAGTTATGAAATTTGCTCTGAAACAAAAAAAATGTACTTCAATTTTTTTTAGTTGATTGTTGTATTTGAAAGCTATGCCAGGTGTGATTATTCCATAAAACAGGTATGCCAGAGAAAAAAGTGGAAGTATAAAATGGGCTTGCAACTCTGCAATCAAAACCAGAGAACAATTCCATACCAGAATCGTAAGAGTCTCCTTTGCAAATTAATAAAGCAAGAGTAATTTTGAACCAAGCATACAACAATGTTCTGGATGATTAGGGTATTTTTTTTCTCAGTTATTACAAGTGTGTCTTCTCAGTCCTGTATTTAATTTGTAACTATAATCGGAACTGAGAGAAGCAGTACCCCGAAAAGGAATTTTAAAATGGAAAAAGTGGCCAAAGGATATATATAAAAGCACCCTTCCTACAGCTTCTTTACCAACTCATTATTTTTCTTTACACAAAGAACTTGTAATTGGACTTTGAAACATAATTGCTTTATGGAGCTGTATCCTCATCTGAGGTATGAATGCTCTGCTTGATTAGGAGAAATCCATTCAGCTTGTCAGTCCAGTTTTTATTTTCAGTTCTATTTTTCATGCTCTCTAAATCCCACTGTCATCTTGAAACTCATGCTTCATGCATTATAGGGTAATGTTATTACATTCTGTAAACAAAAGCTAAAATGGATGGACATGACCAAAAAGGAGTCTACATGTAAAACAGAAATTGAATAAAAGATACAAAAATTGGAAATAAATGCTAAACAAATCAAACTTTTCCATGGCATGGAGGAGCATCTGCATATTTGGGTGTGCGTGAGAAGGACTAAAGGTGTTATTCTTCATATGATGTTAGCAATAATTCAGAATTTAGCTATAAAGAATGCTATTAACTGTCAAATAGAATAATACTTTGCCTACATCTGACCTGCCAGAACAGTATGGCAGCATTAAGACCATTAATGACTGAAAGGCAGACCATGTAGAAAAGATAGCACAATAACACATATGTGACTATCTCAGTGTCACCCAATTGCCACTCTTGCCCTGGGATGTTGTTATATCTCCCTTCTAATTTTATTGAAGGCATTGAAACCCACAGAGAAATTTCTCCAGTGACTGTATTGTCTGTATGTATTGTCTTCCTATACATCAATGTACTGCGTGTAAGCAAAGCTATAAGGATTTTCAGGTTTAAATTATTATTATTCAGTCAATTTTTTAAAAGATGAAATGAGCCCCAATAGGATGCCAGATGGGAGTTAGGGTTCAGCAGCTAGTTGTGGTACAAAATAATCTTGACACTGGATTCATCCAGTTTTGATGGTACAATATTATGCAACCTATAACACAAATAGTCTTCATAGATACTCTAATGAATGTGTGTAGAAGAGAATGACATTGTAGCAGCAAATTCCAGCCTTTGAATTTTCACCATTTAACTTCTTTGCAGCTGATATGGAAAATAGGAGTGGGTAGGAAATATCTTTCATTTCCATTTCACTGCCGACTTACGCAATGCACATCTCCCAAATTAACCTATGAAGCAAAACTCAATTATATTTTGATAGGATATGCAATACAGTACTCCAGCCATAAAACTTGTAAAAAAAAATAAAAATCAGTGCACACTTTACTGAACAGAATATATGATAGTATGCTATCTGGTTTGAAATTATTTCCGCAAGTATTTATATTGGAAAAATTTGTATACAAATGGCATGTAGGAGAAATGAATAACAGACATACCCATGTGTTTGTGGGTGTGGGTGTACATTAATATATTTGTTTGTTTGTTTCATTTCTCATCTTAGGGTCTTTTTACCCTGGTTCCTCACCAGTTTACAAATATATTAATTTGGGATTGATGAACCTGTCCATTTCAAGTTTGTTTGTTTGTTTCATTTCTCATCTTAGGGTCTTTTTACCCTGGTTCCTCACCAGTTTACAAACTTGAAATGGACAGGTTCATCAATCCCGAATGGAGAGCTTGTATCGACATCTGTAGGAGTCCTATCCTCAAGATCTTTAATCTTCCCCTCCCCTGCTAACCAGGTCCTGAATGCACAGAAAAAGTCAGATTGGCACGTGCATTGTATGTTTTGGCATTCTCTACGTACAATCAAGTCACCTTCCTTAACTGCTCCATTTCCCTGTTCCTTCAGGGAAGTGTCCTTGAGTTACTATAACAGGCCTACCGTGTTTCTTCAGGAGCTTTTTGTTGACATTAAAGCCTGAACTTTGAGAAATCACAATTTGTAAATGTGTATCTGACTCCCATTTTAAATAACCCCTCCCCGGCAGGCTCATCTCTTCTTGGCGATTCGATCAGAAGACTGAGGATTTCTCACTGTCAAAATGGGTTTTTTCTCTCTCCTGCCTGTCATGGGATGGCACTGCAAAAATGTTGTGGAAGTGGACTAGGGAAAGTGTCAGCCTGCTTTGTTTTCTTACAGTGCAGTGAAGCCTCCCAAATCGGAGGACAAAAATGAAGGCTGGACTCTGAAAACAATAATATGGCCATTATGTACTTAAGCATGCGGTTAGCCTTTTGTGTTTGATGCTCGGATCCTCCTGACACTGAAATTGTTAGGTTCCTGCTTCCCATATTTTCTCTGCTGACACAATTACTTTGCACATGATGGAGGAAGAAAAATAACACCCCTGTGGGGATTTGTTTCTTGATTGCACCAAGACCCCAGATTAGTCACAGACATTTTATAGAAACCTGTGGACATTCACTAAGCTCATCCAAGTCACAAAAAAACGTTTTGCTTTATATCTTTGGATGAGAAAACAGTTACATTTTGGCTTTATATATTTGCTTTTTATATTTGCTTTTAAAATTCTATTTGATACTGTTTGTATATATGGGTGCGTATATGCATACACCCCCCCCCACACAACCATACGTAATATTTAAATAACATTTTCAAGCTTCTTAAATTCTATTTGACGTGAACTTAATGTATTGAACTTCACTCTTTGAAGCAGGACTTTACTGACATTTTAAGTGTTTCCTTGACCTGTTTCTTCACAGACTTACCGGTCCTTTTCATTTTGTTGTACAAAGAGATGATTTGGTTTCAAAACCTGCTTTCTGTAAGCACCATTGTATCATCTATGCAAATGATGAAGTGACATGTATATAGTGCATAACCCACCTCTTTCTGCTTGGCTTCTTTAGGGAATATGTGGCACCCGCTACCCTCTCAGCATCGCTTTCATTGTAGTGAATGAATTTTGCGAGCGTTTCTCCTACTATGGAATGAAAGGTAGGTTTTTACAGCCTTTGCTCATGAAAACTCAGATGCTTTTTCCATTTATTTAGATGGAAGAAAGGCAGAGAGAAGTAAATGGCTGGAATTGGGGTGGGATGGGGGAGGAGAAAGCATTTTGCTTGATTTCTCACCCAAGATCTCAATCAGATTTATAAATCTTAATGGTCTGTGCTAAATGTAAATGCTAATGTGATAGAAAGATCATAAATATAGAAGGTTGGCGGCAAAATAAAGGTTCTGCAGAAGATGGGAACAGAACTGAAGTCTGAGGAAGAAACTGTTGGCCTAGCCAGATTTTCTCAACCATGACCTTTTCCAGATGTATGGTATTTAGTTCCCAGAAGTCTTCAGCCATCGTATTATTGCTCAGAATTCTGGACATGAAAATCCACTTATCTACTACTACCAGATCTAGATTGCAAAAAATGCAGATGACTACCAGATGGTTAAAAAGCATTAGAATTTTCTATATCTGTTTCCTCTCATCTACTGGTTGTCCAGAGAGTCCAAACTGGCTGACCCATCACATATCTGGAAGGATGCCTGGACTGAGAAAGCTGTGTTAATAACTAATTTCTCCAACTTTTCTCCTGTGGCGGGATCGATGATTTTATCTCTGGGATGATGGTCAACATTCAGAAAGGGCACTTTGTTCATCACTCTATTTTTCT
Organism: Myanophis thanlyinensis; assembly: GCA_017656035.1. Lineage (NCBI taxonomy): Eukaryota > Metazoa > Chordata > Lepidosauria > Squamata > Homalopsidae > Myanophis > Myanophis thanlyinensis. The sequence goes on from JAEANM010007068.1 coordinate 12,282, forward strand.
GCCACTGATAAACTTTGCTTCTTCTGTTACTGTTAAAGGCGCAAAGCTATTATCGAGTGGCAATAGATAAAGAATCACAGACATAACCCCGGAGAGAGAGATTGTGGCAGTTAGAAAAACATGATTTCAGTGCAGAAAACAAAGAAAATGTCAGAAACAAACTTGAATGGAGTCAGATTTAACTCTCTCGTCAGATTTTCGAGATTCTGCTTCTATATCAATAAAGTAGAATTCTACTGTTTCTTGTAGAATCTGTTTGCTGGCATGGTGTACCTGAAAGGTTTAACACAATACCAACAACATTTTACAGGATTGTAAACTGGACCTAAATACTATCATACATTTCAGAAGCCTGGATGGACATAGAAGGGGAAAATCCACTTTCAGAAATATGCCCACCTGTGGTATCAGTTAAGAGCAGAGATGGTGGGGAAGCTACTGTCACCAGGATACTCTGATGACATTCAGAAGCACTGCTTCACAGAAACTGGATGTGAGACCTTGTTTATAAAGTTGGGCTCTTAGGAACACTTGGGACTCTCACTGCTGTTCTAGTCTCCTTGCTAAATTGCAGTATCCCTGCCTGAACTTCTTGAATGTGACCAGATAGGTGGTGGAGTTCCCCAGGCTTAAGGCTGTAGGGGATTCCTCCCAGATTTGCAGCACCTATTTGAAGAACAGGTAGTAGTCATAGTCAGGAGTGTTTTTATACAACTTTGTCTTGTGTGCAGTTGTGTCCTTTCTTGGACCAAGATGTACTGCTCATGGTCACTCATAGTTGAATTGCCTCTCAAGAATGCTACTGCAATGTGTTCTTTGTGGGGGCTGTCCTTGAAGAACATACAGAAGCTACAACTGGTCCAGAATGCATTGGCAGCAGAAATTATGGATGGACCACAGGATGCCCCTGTTGCATCTTTGTTCCATGAGATGTACTGACTTCCAGTGTAGTTTCAAGTGCAAATTAAGGTGCTAGTTGTCAACTATCATGCCTTTCATGTCACAGGGCCAGGTTTTGTTTGTTCCACTAAATCAGAGAGGTTTGCTTTGAGTTCCAGACAAAGAAAGTCATCTAGCAGGATACAGAAAATAGACCAATTTGGAATCCCATGCCCTTTAGATTGACTCCGATCTTACCAACTTTTCAGAAATCTCTAAATATTTGGAGGTGAAGCAGTTGTTCAAAGCCAATTTATTGTTGATTGAGCATTGTCCTTAGTTGCCATTGTAAGCCTTTTATACTGTTATTCATTTATGTTTACTTTGTATTGTGTTTTTATTTATTGCTAGCCTCCCAGAGTCATTTCAACAAGATGGTCAACTATATAAAATATTTGAATAAATATTTGCGATATCCATTATCCTGTATTTTTCTTGTTGTTGTGTTTCTTCCCACAGCTGTCCTGACTTTGTATTTTCTCTACTTCCTGCATTGGGATGAAGCAACTTCCACATCTGTATATCATGCTTTCACAAGTTTGTGTTACTTCACACCGGTCATTGGTGCCTTCATTGCTGACTCCTGGCTGGGAAAATACAAGTAAGAATGAAATATGCCATCTATGCATATAGATTTTCTCTTTTCTATAGGATATCCCATTTGTATTGTCAGGAACAATTCAGAGGAATGCGGGATCCTTCATCAGGGAAGAGAAACTGCTGAGCTGAAGAGGAACTGTAGTGCTTTACCTCACCCTTCTGATCAGCAATAGCTCTTTTCCCTAACACTTAGAAGAGTGACCGAGAAAAAAAAGGGTTGTAATTTTGGTAGATATCCCAGCAGCACAAAAATGCTTGTCTCTTCCCTATCAGGAGCCACAGACACGTTTTTGGCTTTCTGATTATAAACGCACCTGCCTTTGGCTGATAATGTTTACCTACGTTTTTCGTTTTTTTTTTCTCCCCCTTCTGCAGAACAATCATTTATCTCTCCATTGTTTACGTTATTGGGCACGTGATCAAATCAGTTGGGGCAATACCGAGTGTGGGAAACCAGATTGCTCATGTGTAAGTAATGAGGAAAAGGGCCTGCTGTGTTTTAATAATGTTACTATTAATTAACTTGTATTAATGAGCGGCGCATTCAAATGTACCTTGTTGTGAGCATTATGTGGCTCTGTCAGAGCTTTTTGTTATCAGAGCATAATGACTTTTATCCTGTCAGGTCTGGATATCGTAGCCTTGACAGCTGCCAGGGCCTACCTTTTGAAAATCTGACAGTCTGATTCTTAGGGTGCAAAGATTTGTTCCAGACTTGACTTCATGTGTTTCAGTGGTGAGACCACTCTTTGGAATTCATCACTCAGTTGCTGATTAGTCTCAATCTATGATTGAGGGGCCTTTGACCATCACCATTCAGATGATAAGGGGAATTTTGTTTACTATTACAGAGTAAACACATACAAACATAAAGTGAACCAGCGTGTTTTCAAGTGTGTTCATTTCTCAGAAATGAACGTGCAGTTACCTTAGAATCCTATAAAACCAACTTTGTAATGTTGTTACAATTTTGATTCTTCCCCTACTAATCAGGTTGCCTCTAAATATTTTGACTATAGTCACCTAATCTCTTGCCATTGGCCATTTTGGCTGGGATTGATAGAAACTGAAATCCAAAGTACTTGGACACAACAGGTAGCTTAATACTATTTGAGCTGGAGTAACCATGCAAGGAGTTTTTGTTCTTGCATTTGATGAAAAATCATAAACATGGAAAACTATATTAAAATTAAATAATGTTGCTCTTTATGCGATGTGATCGTGATCTGGCTAGTGAGTACGGTATATGGCATAAAGTACTGCACAGATCACCTTTTGATTATTTATTACAAAATACATTACACATTACAAAAAAGATGTTGAGACTTTGGAAAAAGTACAAAGAAGAGCAACTAAGATGATTAAAGGCCTGGAGACTAAAACATATGAAGAACAGTTGCAGGATTTAGAAAAGAAGGACCCGGAGGACATGATAGCAGTATTCCAGTATTTGAGAGATTGCCTCAAAGAGGAGGGAATCAATTTATTTCCCAAAGCACCAGAAGGCAAGACAAGAAACAATGGATGGAAACTAATCAAGGAGAGAAGCAACCTGGAATTAAGGAGAAACTTCCTAACAGTGTGGACAATTAACCAGTAGAACAGCTTGCCTTCAGAATTTATGGGTGCTCCATCATCTGGAAGCTTTTAATTAGACAGTCATGTGTCTGAAATGGTACAGGGTCTCCTGCTTGAGAAGGGAGTTGGACTAGAGGACCTCCAAGGCCCCTTCCAGCTCTATTCTGATTGATTTATAGTTGGAACCTATAGAATCGCAAGACAATATAAAAAGCATTTTCCATAAATGTTTGAATTGGCTAGATTCAAAATGATTTTAAAAATACTAGGTGAGCCAAGTGTGGAATCACAAAATTGAATATTCATTGGTATCCAAAAATTCTACCTAAAAAGAAAGTAACAATGCTAAAAAAACAACAACCCAACCCCATGGTTCTAGAATGTTGAAGCAGCGTCAACATTGCTCTTGAATATACTATACACATTGGTGCTGATACACAATATCTGGGGGGCATCTGTTAGCACCCACTGCCCCGTCAGCATGGCCAGAGCAGATGTCTTGTTCATAACCCCTGTCTCCACTCCCACCAATACAGTGCTACCTGGGCCTTATTGGTGTTACAGTTACAACAGCCAGCCACTCCTTTGCATATTTTTGAGAGAATGGGTGTACGCAATGCCAAATGCAGCATAAAAGTCAAATGGTAGCTAGATCATGGTCTATTCCTGCAGAGTTTGCATGGGGAAAGCCTATTCACTGGGAGGAAATACAAGAAAACGGGAGGTTCTGCCATTTCTCCTTTTTAACAGAAAAATGTATTCTACTGTCATTAGCTGGTGATGGTATTATAACGAGTCATAAACTGAGTCTGCACCTCAAGAATTTACAGATAAACAGGGTGGCTCAGCGCTATGATACAAAAGGCAATAAGCTACAGATCCAACCAAAATTATGATCTCGTTTCAACTTCTAATTTGGCATGGTTTTTGAGACCAAAGACTTATAAGATATTACTGATCCATCTTATAACACATTACTGAGCCATTACTTAATTTTTGCTTATTTTGTTGTCTGAAAGGCCATTAGACAGAAATGGGAAAGGATAACTTCCCTGCATGGTTCCAACTGCAGGATTTGGGCTTGCCATAGCCTACTGCTTAACAGTCCTCACTAACATGCTTCAAAGGACTCTGTTATGGCAGCTCTGTCCTCAAGACTTCCCCTGCTCTTCCCCCAAGTCTTCTTATGGTGTTGAAATTTTCATCCCTATTTGAAGGATTTTGTCAATGATGGGCCTGTCTCTGATTGCTCTTGGAACGGGAGGAATCAAACCCTGCGTGGCAGCATTCGGTGGAGACCAGTTTGAAGAAAAGCATGTAAGAACTGTGTTTCCTTTCCTCCGTGTCATTTCTTTATCTTTACATGACATTAGATGTACTTTACTTTTTTTCTTTGCAATGAAGTGATCAATGGACCAGAGTTCCCATATCAAGGGTAGTTTGGAATGTTCTTTTAGAAACATTTGCTCATCCTCCTTTTGTATGTGCAAATGATGCAAAAGCAGTAGTCTTATTCTGTCTTGATGCCTTGTTCAGTTGTGATGTCTTGTTCATAGATAGATAACAGAGAGATAAACAAATACGTTACATTTCTATCTAGCCCATTAATGGACAAAACTGGTAGCAATTCTACCAATGCCACTTGATGGCTTCAGATAGTTCAAACTGCAATAGCCTAAGAAGACTCTTGGCAGTTGCCAGTAGGAATGTGTTGTACCTGCATTGGCTTTTTGGTGAAATTTAAAATGCTGGTATTAATCTGTATGTCTTGGCACCAAATTACCTCTAGGATTATGTGAATGTCCCTGTTTAAATTTATATCAAATTTAAAAAAAACACCAAGAAACACCTATGCAGGCAAAAACCTGAGCTTGAAAATTAAATGACTAGTTTCCTAAGCTTTTAAGCTCTACTTTTTCTTGGCACATATCTACTGAATAGCAATAGTTTTTCAGAAAGCTTCCATTACTCTAGTAGTACTTCATATAGGAAAAGAATTTTAGATAGCCTGTCCCTTCTCTTTCTTTCTTTTTTTCTGTGCCTTCCTGTACAGAGAAACTTGTAAACAATTTGTATAGCCCCCCCATCTCAAATATATACACATAAAACAACTATGCATATATGTCCATGCATGTATATGTATATGTATACACATATGTGTGCCTGTGCATGTTTGTATTTCACCCAGTCCCAAATATCTTAAGGAGCGTGCAATAATAGGATAAAAAAACACACATAAACTCCAAACTTGGAAAAATCCAGATCTCAAGAAATCAAAGAGCAACAGAAACAGTAGCTGAGTTGCTGTTACATCTCATAAACAATCTTAAAATTAAATTCAAAACACCTGTTTGAATAAGCTGCATGGAAGATCAATAAAAAACCAGGTGTTCTAGAATTTATTTTTATCTTGCCTTTATCATTTTTATAAATAACTCAAGGCAGAGAAGATATCTAATACTTCCTTCCTCTTCCTATTTTCACCACAATATCAACCAGGTGAGATGGGTTGGGCTGAAAGAGAGTGACTAGCCCAAAGCCACCCAGCTGGCTTTCATGCCTAAGGTAGGACTAGAACCAGAGGTGAAATTCAGCCGGTTCTAGCAGGTTTGCTAGAACCGGTAGTAAATTTTCTAAGCAGTTCGGAGAACCGGT
>JAEANM010007069.1:0-18052 GCA_017656035.1 Myanophis thanlyinensis
CTATTCTAATTCTCTCGGTTCCATGCAGGCTCCATCCAGAGGCCTTTTCCGAAAGTAGACATGGCCCCTGGCTTCACTCGAAGGCATTGTTTGGACTTGTGCCCATCTGCTCAGGAAAGAGAAGGAAGGAAGTGGAGGTAGTTGAGAACATCTGGCTGAGGGATCTTGGGAGAATGGCTGGGAGTGACCTCAGCCATTTCTCTTGTAAATTAGTGATTTGTGTACCCTCCATGGCAGCCTTTTTATGGGAAGGTCCATGAACTGTGAGCACCAAGAGTGCAAATGGAATGCGCATGGAAAGTCAAGGACTCTGACTCCCAGATCCGGGTGGGTTAATTCACGGCGTATTTGCAGGTGTTGAGTGAAGAAGAATGTGGCTGCATAATGAGATTTGTTGTAAAATTTGATACTTCCTGGACTTATTCAGTTGTTATTGAAATGTGCTGATTTTGTTTCTCTGCAAACTGGGGGCGATTCTGCCAGACGCCCAGCCAATCTCAGGAATTCAGGCTTGGCAGGGCAGTGGCTGGAATTGCCCCCTTCGGTTCACCGATGCTTCACCAGGGGACTTTGGGAGCTGAACTAAGAAAGACACATCAGCATCCAGGAAAGAAGGAAAGGAAAGGAAAACAGAAAGGGAAGAGGGAAAGGAAGAGGGAAGGGAAGGGAAGGGGGAAAAAGGGGAAGGGAAGCATTTTGGCTGTTCAGTGACCAGTTATTTGCAGCATCTTGTGGTTATATGACCACAATTTATTGCTTGAGGGGGGGGGGCGGCTGAAAATCAGTGTTTCCAGTTTTGGGCAATAAACACCCTTTCTGGACAATGGATTAGCTTAACAACAACTCTGGCATTTGCTGGGTGACCTTGGGCCAGTCACTTTCTCTCAGCCCTGAGAAAGAGGCAATGGGAAACTGCCTCTGAAAAACCTTGCCAAGAAAACTTATCCCTGCACTCTCTGAATGAGACACAATTATGTGGGTGACAACCTGACATCACACAAAAGTTCTTTTCTTTGAAAAAGCTTCTCCAGGGAGTTTAAAGGCTAACATTGCTGCAGCTGAAATGTAATGTGCAAAGTTTGGTGTGGGGTGCAATAACGTTACGTGTTCTGTGACATATCGTAAAAGCAATCCAGGTAATGCAATCCGTGTTACGTGCACCGTGGTGTCATGCCACGGGCGACTCCCCTCGTCCTCCACGGAAGCATGGATGGCATCTCAGTCTCCCTGGCTAAGGGGATGCCTTTCACACAGGCTGCTCCTTCTTCCACTTGCTCCATTTCTTTTGCCTTCCAGTGCTCCTTGGTGTGGGCATCGAGACGCTTCTGCAGGGACAGTTCAAGAGCTTGGCTCTTTATCTCCTGTGAGTATGGCTGCCGGACTGGAGGGGAGAAAAGCGGCTCTGACTGACCTGACCCCCTCGAACTGGTCCCAGTGATTGTGGAGGGGAGCCCACAGGACTGAACAAGCTGCAGCTGGACTGCGTCTCTCTCTCTCTCTCTCTCTCTGGCTCCTTTGTGATTCTCAATTATGATCAAGTGGGGGAGGGGAAAAAGGGCATTCTGAATCCCCTATTATTGCATGAAGAATAAAAGGCTCCCTTCTGAACTGGTTCAGTATTTACCTTCAGCAAAGCTGAATCTTCTTGGAGGTCCATCAGAAGGCCAGAAGCTGACAAGGCCAAACTTCTTCTGGCCTCCTGGAAGGGGACATGTGGAGTTTCTGAATGCAGAGGCCCCGTCTAGCTCCTGCGATGGGCACTGATGGGTCTCACACCAGAACTCTGCCTGGCTTCCCTTGATGGCATCTGGACTTTCTTCATGTTTTATGTTAGTGGCTAATAATAATAACCATTGCCCTCCTAAAATTCTTTACAGCCAAGGGGGCAGAACTTACTTGCAAGGATTTTACAAGTTCCGCAAAGCATTTGGGGTCAGGAGGAAGGCAGCCCATTTTCTCTCATCAGTGGCTTCTGGGTATCTTTCTTTCCTTCAAAAACTTCTCTCTGTGTTTCTAACACAGGAGGATTTGTTTCTCTCCTTCCTGCCTTCTTTCTCCATCATCCCTTCCTTGTTAGACGGCTCACCAACCACACAACTTTACGAAGCAGGACTACAACTCACAGTCGCCTAGTTTTGAGGCCAGCCCTTTAACCACTAGGCCAGACTGGCTCTGTTTCCCCCCTCCTCCTTCTGGAAACACCCCACCCCCAAACCCTGTATCCGTCCAACTGCTTTGTGCTTTATTATTTTTTAATCAAATATAAGCTGATTGCTACATAAGAACAGAGAGTTTTGTTTTGAAGCTTTCAGCCATGATCGTTCCAGATTCTTTGTATTTTTTTTAAAAAAAGAAATACTAACAAAAGAGAAAAGTAAAACTAAAACAATATAACTAAACATCAAAATTAAGGGATGCAAAGAAAAAAAAAAGATCACTAACAAAACCACCTCAAAATGCCCTGTTCATGTTTTGCGAAACAAAAGTTCTGATGTAAATATTGACAAGTAAAATATCCATGGCTGTGAATGTGATACAGATTTATCTTCCCAACTGCTAAACGTTATTGATTGTTCCTCCAGGCATGAAAAGTATTTGACGTCCAGAAAGTTTCAAAACAATGGGGGGGTAGCCAAGAGGAACATATGCATCTCAAATGAACTCATATTAAGTTAATATTCTTGTGGATTTCAGCCCAAAATGTAGCAATTAAGACAAGCAAAACAAAAGTTATGTTGCATTAACCTCATTGTGAGCTCCAATCTCACATTACTTAAAGAAACTGTATCGATTTACATGAATATGTCATTTTTCATAAGATTATGTAAATAACATCCATTTCAGCCAGCTCCTTTAATCCTGGAATGTCCAGAGGTTGGACCAAATATATTTTATTTTCATTTTATTGGTGAAGCTTATGTGCTGCTCCATGCCCAAAACCAACGTTCACATAGTCTCTGTCTCAGCTTTGAAAAGGAATAGCTGACTTTGCAACCAGTTTTTTTCCCCCAAAACAACTCACAGATGCCGCACCTCAGAAGCAGCTAAAATTGTGTAGATCTGTTTATTTATTTAAAAGGTTTATGTGGCTGTCCATTGTAAACAACTCTAGGCGGCTCACAATAGCAGAGAAACCATAACTACCATAAAACAATCAAACAGAAACAAATTTTTGGTAATCTTCCCGTTAAGATGTCCCACAGCAAACTCAAATACCCTCATTCCATTCGTCCTGTCCTGTCCTGTCCTGTCCTGTCCTGTCCTGTCCTGTCCTGTCCTGTCCGGTCCTGTCCTGTCTTATCCCAGGGCCCTTGTCAAAAGCCTGGCCTTGATGGCCTTCTGGAAGACTAAAGGGGGCAGCGGTGGGGGGCTGGGGGGCTGGCCAAATGACCGACTGGGGGAGGGGCAGGGTGATGCACCATGGCTTCCAAGATTGATTAAATGTGGAAATATACACGTTGGACACCACCCGTTAACTCCCCCTCTGCATTAGTTGTATTAATGATACTACATTAGACCCCCATCTCAAAATGACTGTGGGAATCCATTTGTGGATTTAATGTGAAAGCATATTTTAAAATTTTGTGTTGTGATGTTATCCAGACCTTAAAAGCAGTCTTAGATTGATGGGGAGAAGTGAAGGCCTCTCTCTTCCTCCCTCTCTCTCTCTTTCTGTCTGCCTGAGATCTTTCCGCAGAAGGAGCAGCATTTGCTCATGTAATGTAGCACAGGAACAGGAGTAAAGCTTAACAATCATCCTCCCCGTAGACAAAGGTAGTCCTCAGTTAGTGACCATTATGTGGCTACATAGAACATAGAATAGTCAGGCTGCAAGGGACCTGGGAGGTCTTCTAGCCCAACCCCCAACCCCCCCCCAGGGCTCAAGGCAGGAGGTCTTCTCATGCCATTCTAGACAAGTGGTTGTCCAACCTTAAAGGCCTCCCGTGTCGATAAAGGTGATAAAGAGAAGGAGACAAAGAGCCACAAACTCTTCTGGAGGCAAAAGCCCTTCTGCTGGCTGAGTGTTCCTCCTCAGGTCCAGGTTGGAGGTCTCTGGAAGGAATTTGTTCAGCAGCCATTTAAACTTAGAACCACTCAAAGTTATGAAGCTGAAGTGTGTATGTGGGGGGTGGGTGGGTTTCCATTGTGGCCGTAAGTTGAGGACTACCTGGACTTAATTTCTGACCTCCGATGTTTGATTGACTTTTCTCCCTAGGAGGCTAGCAGAGATGGCGAGCAGCCAGGGAGCCTTCTGTCTGGTGTGTGTGTGTGTGTGTGTGTGTGTGTGTGCGTCCGTCCGTCCTTTGCAGAGCCCGAGGCAGCCACCAGAATGGCCAAGGCTGTGCTGGGAGGGTGGCTTTCTCTGCCCCCCCACCCCCCACCCCAGTCTGTCTCCCTTAACGGATCTCCATGCTTTAGTATTTCAGGGACGGCCGTTTCTCTCTGGGAAGTGGCCTTCTTTGCCAGCCTCCTTTTCGTCTCCTGCTTCGGGTGAGTTTTGCAGGCCATGCAAAGGGTCATTCGGTATGGGGAGTGACCAGAAGGATCAATGGGAGGATGGGAGGCAGTCCAGTGTAAGGACGGGGGTTGGAAAGGCTGAGGAAAGGATGGGGGGGGGGGGCGAGGGAGGAGACGGGAGACAGGAGGGCCCCCCCCCCTGCACACACCTTCTCTGAGTGAAAGTGCCCAATGGAGGTTTTTTTTTTTGGCTGAGGGAGGATAGATAGCGGGGGTGGGGTGTGTCACACTGTCCCAGCTTCAGCCCCTCTCCCTTTTGGCAGCCCCCAGAGGGGATTCCCAATGGACGCTTGCTGGGTCCGAGCCAAACGCCGGGGAGCTTTCCAGAAGTTCCTGGCTTACGCCCTGCTCTCCGTTGCCTGCTTCCTCAGCCCCGTCCACATCTGGCAGGTCCTGTTCCCAGGTAAGCGGGGATGCTCCCACCGCCCTGGGGAGGAAGGCCCAGCCACCAGGAAGGGCTGATGCAGTTGGGAGAGGAGTCAAAGGCCTCCTGTCCTGTCGGAAAGGAGGGCACCCAAATTCACCCTCTGCAGACGGACAGGAAGGAGGCCTAGATGCCCGCAAGGCAATGGTCAGAGAAGGGGGCTTGAGCCCAGGCCGAGAAGTTAATTCTTGGGCCTTGAAGTCCACCCATCTTCAAACTGCCAAGGCAGAGAAACCCTGAGTGTAGCTTTCTCCCCACGTGTCCTGCAAACAGATGGAAGGAATTAGTTGATTAAACATCAGGAAGTCTTGATTTAAAAAAAAAAGAATATGTGAAAATTATTGGAGGGAATCCAAGATCAAAACGATTGTCTGGAGAAGCAAGTAGTTTGAGCTGCTAGCTGGGACAATGGGTCTCCCTCTACATTTTGCTCTGTGTTTTATCCTAATCAGGATCGCCTCAGCTTCCCTTCCTTCCTTCCTTCCTTCCATCCCTCCATCCCTCCATCCCTCCATCCCTCCTCCTATTTTTCCAGGCACCCTGCTGATCCTCACCAGTCTAGCCTATTTCCTGCTGAGTAAGCAACGGAAAGAAGATACAGGAAATGGACCACCAGAACAGAGCGAAGATCCTCGTGATGAAGTTGTAGATGAACTGGCTGAAGACAGGAGTAGGCAAACATCCCCCTTCCACTGTAACTCCAGTTCCCTTGCTGGCTCTCTGAGGAGCTTTTTCCAAAGGCCAATCGCCTTCATGCATTCCTCGTGGAGCGTTGTGTCTAGGAGGAAGCCAGTTGACCTTAAGGAACAGGTAGAGGAGATGGCGCTGCCTCTCAGAGGAGAGCCGGAGGTCTTGGCCAAGGAAAGCACGTCTGAAACGGCCTCCATCCTTTCCCCCCAGATGTGAGGATGCCCCAGGTGACTCAAGACTAAGCCCTTCTCTTGCAGCAGCCTGCAGGAGTTGAAGACGTTGTTCTCTTCACCACGCATCCCTGTCACTACCAGAAAGAGGGACTGTTTTTCTTCCGAGGTGTTTCATTGTCCGGTCATAGAAATGCAGGTAACAGCTCTGACAGCCACCGGGAGAGAGAAATTGTGCGGCCCGAGCAATGGATCAACTTTGCTGAAGAGACTTCTACTTGGATGGAGGAATATACAGATGGCCGAGGGACGTTTCTCGAAAGCGGTTCCTAATATGTATCTTGGCTGTATCAAATGTTATCAAACAGTGTGGCTTTGTAGGAGAAAATAAGCACACAGAATTATCCTTTGTCTAAGTTTGTTTAGGAACTGTGACTTTGGAAAGCAGAGGAGTAATAAATGATCATATCCATCAACTGTCATTCCACCCCCCCATTTCCTCCAAAATCAGGAGCTCCGGTATTTCATGGTCACCTACTGTACCTGAGGTTCCTTCTTTTTCAATTTCCTCCGCTAAGCCTTTCCGATAGCTTAGCCTCCTGTCCAGGGCCCGTCTCCCTTCACCCTCCGAAGGAGAAAGTTGTTAAGCAAATAAACCTGGAATTTCCTAGAATGATCAGGCAGGTTAAGCAAATAATCTGGGGATTCCCTAGCAGGACCACCTCACCACTGGTGTTAAGAAAGTTAAAAGCTCACATCACTCTTAGTTCGTACCTCTTTGAAAGACCTGCAGGTTTTGGAGGGCTTTGGAGAGTGGGAAGGGGCTCTAGCCCCCCTCTTGCTTCGGAGAGTTCCTCCACTTCCTGTGATCTCCTGCTCCCCACACCACTGCCTGCCTCGTTTCTTTGTATGCCTGAGCTGGAATTTATATTTGCACCTACAGGGCAACTCTTCCTTGCTTTCCAGTCAAAAGGAGGGGGTTGATTTATTCTCCAAAGGGCAAGAAAAGAAGTAAGGGGTGGAAAAAGAGAGATCCAGCCTGGAACCAGGGAGAAACATCCTGAGAACGAGAGCAATGACTCGGAGGAGCAGCTTTTTCTCCTGGAGTTGGGGGTGCTTCATCGCTGGAGGATTTCAAGAAAAGTTTGGAGAACTTGGGAAGTCTGGGATGCTATAAGGTCTCCTGCTTGGTTAGCCCCCAAAGCTAGGCTAACTTTGCTAAGAGCTGGCACAGAGCCGGGGCAATGACACTGGAAACAGTCAGTGGGCTCTAAGATTTGTATCAATCAAGATCAATGTCTGCTTCTTAACCATGCAAGGGATGATGAAAGTACATATAAAAATGTCTACATTTATCAAGACCTGCATCCCAATCCCTCCCAGGCTCTGCAAGTTCGTTTGCAAAGCTCTTCCACAAATCTGGGAACCAACAGTGCTTGGGCCCTTCATTTGGGTCTCTTTTGTACACAGGTAAGGTGCAAACTGACAGGTGGCAGAGATCTTTGGGGCCCTGGCTGCTTTACACAGAATGGTACACATTCTCAGGAAGAGTATTGAAGCTTTCAGTGTCCCAAAAAGGCCATGGCAAACAACATGGATATTGCAGCCAAGACAACCGAATGTATCCTCAGATGTTAAGCTGGACCTGGAAATGGCTTTATTTTTGGTTTTAAGTCCCTTCAAAGTTTTCTTGTAATATTCAGTAAGGTTGCACTAAAAGAAACGGCACTACAGTTAGGCACTAGGGGGCAGCAGTGGCACTTGGTGTGCATAAGAATTGCAAAATTCAGGACTTTTCCTTGGATTTTGGCATCGGTGGAGATCTCAGCGTGGGGCTCATTGTTCAGAGGAAGCTCAGAGACAAACAGCCGCTTGGAGTCCTCAGCCGTTGGGCTGCTGGCCCACTTCAAGCCCCCCCCCCCAATCTCCTTTCCAGGGACTTTCAGAGTTTCAGGTCAAAGCCATCACTTCCCAAAGACAACATGGCAGAACTTTTAACTTTCTCCCTGTCAAAATTACTCAGACAGAAATCTCAGAGGCAGCTCAGTCACTAAAAAGAATAATAACCTGATGTTTATAGAACATTGGGCTAAAATTAAGGCCAGAACAGGACATGATGGCAGTCTTCCAATATCTGAGGGGCTGCCACAAAAAGGAGGGGGTCCACCTGTTCTCCGAAGAACCTGAAGGCAGGGGAAGAAGCAACGGGTGGAAACTAACCAAGGAGAGAAGCAACTTAGTATAGAAAGTTAGCACCTACCCCTTTCTAGAAGAATGAAATATTTTGAGAAATATATTAAAAAGGCAAAAAATTGTATTTCCTTGGATGAGAATTGAGAAACATGCTCTTGGAGACACAAATCAGCCCCACCTTTCTTAACAGCCCTCAGCAGATGTCAGCACTTAAGAGATAAAGAGTTTATTGAGATCTAGGTAGCTGTATTCATAGGCAAAAATTCCTCACACCAAGGTCTGAACAAAGGTAGGGTTAGCCCTCAGCCACAACAGGAATTGCCCTACAAGCCCCTTCATGGCATCAGCCCAAACTTCAGCCAAAGTTAGACAAACTCCTAGGATTTGTACATGGCCCCCTGGGAGTCTGACCACAGCCAACAGAATACATGTTCTTGCACAGGAACAGGAAGTTCAAGTGCAAAGCCCAAGAGAAGGTATAAATCTCAACTCCATGTGGTCAGCTGGCCAGAATCACACACATGCTTGGTGGTTGTGCTTCATCAATAAATGGACCCTCTTTCCAATTAGCCTCCAGCCTCCATTTTGTCGCCAGTGCCTTTCTCCTGGCTTGCAACTGGACCTGGATATTTCTTCCAACACTAGAAATAAGGAGGAATTTCCTGATACAGAACAATTAATCAGTGAAACGACTGGCCTCCAGAAGTTGTGGGTTTTCCAACACTGGAGGTTTTAAAGACAAGATTGCACAACCATTTGTCTAAAATGATATGGTGTCTACTATTTCAGCAGTGGGTTGGACTAGAAGACCTCCAGGGTCCCTCTCAATGTTGTTATTCTGTGTTTTCAGGTGTTACTCTTCTTAGACTGGGTTCGCTTTCCATTAACTGGGGAACATCCTCAGAGCAATGCCTGTTTTCCGTGGCAGCTGTCCAATCCGCCTATGGCAGAAACGAAACAGGAGAGACACGGAGGAAGAACGTGGGTCGCGTTCCTTGCGCGACTTCTGTACATCCAGATTCACTTTCCTCAGCTAGCCAGAGTGGTATCTGCGGTTGTCCTTGAAGGTACGTCTGTAGCTGATCTGAGCACCGTCTGGCTTCCCAGATGTTCCACGGGATTCCACATCTGGCCCTCTGTAGCTCAGCAGGAGGGAATCTGGAAGCCGTACTTCAGCAACATCTGAAAACCGACTCCCAGTTAAGGATCCTTTTACTTGGTGCCAAACCAGCCCTTTCTTGGCCGGCCAGCTTCACAAACAGGCAGGCTGATCTCTCTCGCTGTCTGAATGAGCCACACACAGGTCAACGGCAGGTAGGCCTTCCATTTGACGGCAACCGAAGTGCACACGCACAACGGTAGGCTGGTTCCTGATGTGATGCAGAGGAGGATCATGTTGTCAACATGCAAAGGCTGCCAGAGAACAAAAGCGGATCAAGGCACGCACTTATGTTTCCACCGCCTGGATAATAGCCGTTTCAGAAAAGAGAAACCCGATCAGGCACCCGCTCCCCTGTTCCTGCCGTTGAACATCCAGTCCCAGATGAATAATGGCCTGTCCTTTTTCAGGAAAAGAGAAGTCTTCCGAGGCAGGACAATCAGTCCTCGGGGATTAAAAGTGCAAACTTTGCTGCTTTATGGTGAGTCCCGTTCCTCCCATCTCAGGTTATCCATCCCAAGCACAAAGCAGCAAAGCTAAATTCCCCTGAGCGTAGCAGCCCCCCCCCCTCCCGGAGCATCTCTTGCATCCAGGCAAATCTGCAAGTAAAGACAAAGAGCTCCATCTTTTATTGTGGCTTAAACAAAAGCCATGGCTACCTACCTGGATCTCAGCCGCAGGCCAAACCACCTGGTTCATCTCACCTGTATCAAAGGAGCCTCTTTTTAACTGCCTCTTGTTACGAGGCCTTTGACAAAATGCCCAGGACATCCTAGAGATATAAACTAGAAAGATAATATTCCCTTGGGACAATCCGAGCTGTAAATTACCTAAATTAAGATCTTCCTGTGGCATTTATAGCAGGAGAAGACGCTTCCTTCACAGATGCAGAATAGGCCAGGACAAGCTCTCCCCTGCAGCACCGAGGCTGGAGAAAGCTAGAGGGTGAGGCCATGCGGTGCCCAAAAATCGCTAGGATCAAAAGGTCTTCCCACGTCTGAGACAGCCGCACCATTTCCCCGAGATCTCAGTTTAGGTGAAAAGGTTGTGGGGTTATCTGGATGATAATGCTGAGTATTTGGTGTTACAAAAAAATGAGTTGCCAGAATTGAGAATAGATAGAGGTGGTAGATAATGTTTAATAATGATTTTGTAATGAATTTCAACAATGATATTTAACAGCATTCTCAAATGATTAAGAATGATAGTTAAGAACATCCACATTTGGGGGATTCTTCAGTTTTTCGGTATCCAGGTTTTACGATCTTCTGCCAAAACTACAGGCAGAAGAAATGTGGGTAATAGAACATATTCTGTAATAGAAGATATTCTCCATCTTCCCCTAAATTTTGATAATGCCATCAGAAAAATTGTTTTTCACTTGTGCTCTCAGTAAAAAAAAAACAAAAAAACCAGGATCTCTTGCACTAATTTATCATTTCAGTACTCTGGCTTTTTAACCTCTGCAGGTGCCTAGAGCCCAAGGCCAAACTTACTTTAAGTAGGTAGAGATACAACTATGGCTGTAAATAATTATCCTGAGAATGCCCATTGTATATTAAATTTCACAACACTATTTTATCAAAGGCATTCTGTCAGGTCAAGTTTCTAATCCTTTTTAATTTGCATTCTAAATTATATCACGCCAATTTCTCATCCATGGATGATGAGATGCATCTATTTTTACAGATTTTGTGATTCTCATAGCTACTCCAGGATTTACTTACTACCTTCATTTCTTTTCAAGGAGTCGTAAGTACTCTTCCCTTCCACCTGTGAAATGTATAAAATTGGGGAGACTTTATCTCCAATGAATTTTCACTGAGATAAAATATACCTTTGTTTCTTATCTTTTATCTTACTGGAAGTATAGACTGATGCTTTTAAAAAAATCTCTTGACTTCTAGTATCAAGAAGGATTACTTGTATATTACATTTTTTTCCAAGCCATGAGATGATCCTTATTTATGTTCTAGGTGTAGACCTGCAGCCTTGATAAATGCAGATACTAAGATTTTAACAGTAATCATAGACTGCATTTTAATCACTCTTTAAACTATTTTGCATCTTATGAAACAAAATTTGAACATGCTACCATTTCAGAAAGACATAACATAGTGATGGAGTAGAGATTCTTGAATTACACAGAGAATCAAGACTCAGCCTGAAGTAGGAAAATGGTAGGAAACCTGAATAAAATGCAGTGATTGGGTCTCTGTAGGAGCTTGTATTATGGTTTGTCTCAAGGCAGATAATGATCTTATTTATAGGTTTCAATTACATGCCTTTAACCTTGATAATTATAAATGATAATACTTTTCTTGGTATCCATTCAGCTGAGGCTAGATTTACAGCACTCTCAAGATTCTGATAATATTAACAGGAGACTAAATGTAATTTTTAAAAATATACTTTTATTATTTTAACAAACAACATCAGGTAACTACATTAATCCAAGATACATACATACATACATACATATATATATAAAACTAAACTAATGAAAAATACAAAAGGGACCTGCTGTAAAGGGAATGGCAGGGAAAAGTACTACATTATTATTTCATGATTCATTTGAACCAGGTTGAAAATTGGGGCCAATTCTTATGTAAAACGTAGAGGTAGATTTTTCCCATTGATATTCAAATCTCTAATTCATTCTTTAGTTAATTAAAGTATCCAGCTATTTAAAGCATGGAAGATGTTAAAGATTAGGAGCTAGTATTTCTCTTCTTTCTAAACTTCCAAGATACAGTAAGTTGTAAATACAAATTTGTGATAATACAAACTGACTTCTTCATCTCAGGGGTGTGTTGTTACCCAAACACACTGCAAAACCTGATGTTCATTCAGTTGTGTCTTCCCAGTTTCAAACAATGTTTTAATTGGTTTAAGTAAGGTTGTATTAATTGTTTTAATTAAAAACTATCAAAATAATGTTTCAGCTTTGGTATTTTTATTGGTACCTCTCTGTACTTTTAATTACGATAACTTTAATCCTAGACTTCTTATAATTATGTACAAATATAGAGATAAATCTTTACCACGTACAGAATCAAATGATGGATAATTTTAAGGAAGAATAACCACAGCTAATTTCCCCACTAATGAGAAAGAATGACCCAAAGAGTTTTGATCAGCCAGAGACAAGGGTCATGATTACTTTGCCAATTTCTAATTCTAACTGTATTAATTATTATCCCTAAGTGTCTAAATCTGCTTGGCCTATTATTAATCTAGCTGATTTTAGAAAAGATTTTTGCTTTCACCAAGAACTACCCTCTTCTTCCTCTGTCTGGAGATTCCAATAGAGTCAACGGCCCCTGGGTCAGAAAGTCAAGGTGTTTGCAAAAAGGGCTTTATTTGTGGCTGCCATCTTGACTTTTTCTGACCCCCACCCCCACCCCTTCTTCCTTGTAATTTTGGGCTAAGCCAAGATTTTGTCTTCTGGACATTTTGGATGGTGGGGAAGGGGATCAGAAAGGCTGTTCAGCTGTTCAACTGTTTCCTCAGCTAATGGTGGTGGTGGTGGTGGGGGGATGAAAGGAGCAGTCCTGGTGTGTGTTATGCTCGTGGGGAGTTCCCCCTTCACCCCTCCCTAACTAGTCAGATATAAAACCACTAAATCGACACTTAGGCGGCCTTTCTGGACGGCTGGCTTGTCCTGGGTTGAGAGCGACGCCTCTTCTCTCCATCACCTCCAGTCAGCTGAAAACAATTCTGGCGTTAAGACTCGCACTCTGCTCCTTCGCCAGCCCTCTCCTGTTCTCCTTGCATCTGCCTGACTCGCTGCTGGGCGGGTGGGGGACAGTAGGGGGCGGATAAGCAAAAGCCGCCCCTTGTTGTTTCCCTACTGCCAGAGGAAGGGCTGCCCTCCAGGAGTTGTGGGGGTTCCACCGTTGGAGGTTTCCAAGAAGAAAAGGTCTCCGCTTGTCTGGAATGACAGAGGGTCTCCTGCCTTGGGCTTGGAGACCACCCCCCCCCCAAAAAAAGACCTTTCCAGCCTTATGATTCTACGTAGCTCTATCTATCCTGTAGGGGACCCAGCAGTCCCTTCGTCTTTAAGGGCAGAAGAGCAGAACCAGCTGGTCAGGGATGGGTGGGAGGGGGCAAGTCAACTCAAACGGTCAGTAAACCCCAACCCCGATCCTCCCCTCCACTGGTCAGTTGCCTCGTGCTCTCCAGCAGGAGGGACGGCAGAGCCACCCAGAGGTTGTGCGCCTCGAAGCAGGGCTGTGGAAGGCTCTCGGCTTATGGCGGAAGCACTGGCGGTGGCCTGGCACAGTCCAAGGCTGGGACGGGAGGAAGGCGATGCCCATGGGGGATGGAGAGGGGCGATGGGCAAGCCTTCCACTGGCTGAGTAGAAACCTGATACGGTCTAGTGAACTCTTACAGGTAGTCATTGACTTATAGCCACGCGTTTAGTGAAAATTACAGTGACATGACTGTTTTTCACACTTATGACCATTGCAACATCCCCAGGGTCAACTTGATCAAAATTTGGATGGTTGACAAACTAGTTCATATTTATGACTGTCACAGAGTCCCCTTTTGCGACCTTCTGACAAGCAAAGTCAATGGGAAAGCCAAATTCACTTAACAACCGTGTTATTAACCAAACAACTGCTGTAATTTACTTAACAACTGTGGGAAGAAAGGTTGTAACATAGGGTAAAACTCACTTAACAACTGTCCCGCTTAGCATCGGAAAGTTTGGTCATAAGACAAGGAACACACTTGACTAAATCAGACTAGCAAAGCGATTAAATCAATTGCAAGCAATGCCTTTTCTGCTTCATTCCTGTATCTCCAAGTTCTCTGGAAGGATTTTCCTGCTCCCTCCGCTTCAGTCAACCTCCGACGGGGCTCTGGGTCCGATTCCTCTGCTGACCCTCATGGAGGGCTTTAATTCTCCAGGGTGAAATCCTGATCCGAACAGGCTGCGCTAACATTTTGCTTTCAGGGTTTCCTATGATTTAGGGCTGCAAATTGAAAGAAGCTTCTTCAAGCGACTTAGAAACACAAGGCTTGGGAATAAATACACAGCAGCTCACAGCTATTCCCTCGTTAATCATTGGCCTGGAATTCTAATGGCTCTGAGGGCCAGAATATATTTCTCTCCACCAGAAGGATCGGATAAACAGTTTAACTATTTAAAAAGTAAAAATCAAAGTTGGATTCCACGCAGCTTAACAAAAGTTAATGAGAACCAACCCAAAGACAAGCTTGGAAAAATCAAACAGCAAAAAAGTTAATCCTCTTGGAATTTAACTTTTATTTCTCTGTGTTTGCATATTGCTAAAGATTGTTCCTTTTTTTTTTGTCTGACGGCCAAGTTTTTTTTCTGAAGAGAATTTATATCTGTGTTTCCCAGATTAGCAGATATTTTTATATTGCTTACGAAGGGGCATTATTCAACCCAGACCATAATGCTATCATGGTTTATTGGACGGCTCCCAATAGAGAATGTTTAGCAGGCATATTTTTGGAACCCATTAGTTACTTTTCATGCTTGTTGGATATACAAACAGCAGTTTCCACAACTGTAGAACGGCTGGGGATCAGAAAGGTGAGATAAGTTTGGGAATTGCTGGTGTTTTAAAATCCCTCCCCCAGTTAGATGTGGGAGGCACCATTAAATTGTGATATACAGTATGTGTATAAACTCCTGTAAAAGAAAACACTAAATCTCCTATAAAGTCCATTTACATATTTTTCCCAAGATGTCTACATGCCATAAGTGAAGGTAACGATGACCTTGCGATGCAGATCCCTATGTAAATCAAACTGAAATTCCTACTTACCCGAGGAACCGGCTCACCCCAAGGGGATTCTGGGAGTTGAAGTCCACACATCTTAAAGTGGCTGAGGTTGGCTAAGGCACTTCCCCGCTTGCTGCTGTGGACTCCATCGGCCAAGGGACTTTGGCTGTGGGGTCCAGGAGAAGGGCTTTTTCTGCTGTGGCTCCCGTCCTCTAGATTAGCATCGTGTCCCTCCTGGACTTCCGAAAGTGTCTGCTGCTTGGCCTGGGGTCCCAGGGGGGCATTCCACGTGGAAGGTAGTGGATTGAGAAGAAGACCTCCCCCCCCCCCACAGTAGCATTCTGGTTTTTAACCTACTTAATCTTTGTCTGTAATGTTTTTATATCCGCCTTTTTGAGGTTGGGAGCCTGGCAGAGCCATCTGACAATGAGATGGGTGGTAAGTAAATGTAATAAACAAACAGGAATGAAGGGGAATATAGGTGTCCCAGGATAACGTTGCAGAATCCAATCTGGGTCAGTCCCCCTAGAGAGAATTTCCCTCCAGACGGGTCCAAAACCTTGGAAGACAAGACCTCGGGTCCCACTGACCGACTCAGACTCCCTTTTGCTCCTGGCAGCCCTGAGTCCTGGCTTTCCAGGCCCCCTACACCTTTGCCCTTTGGGGGGGGGAATGGTGTGTAGCGGATGGAGGGGAGCAATGTCGGGATTTTCCCATTTGCAGCTCTGTGGAGCTGTTGGGTTGTGGCTGATGGGCCAGGGAAGGGGGCACATCCTCCCACCTCCTCAATCCTCCTCTATCTCCAAGAACAAGGAGACTTTCCTGCAGGACGGGGGGGGGGGGAGGTCTGGTCCTGAGAAGGGCAAGGAAATAGAGCAGCCCCTGCCCACCCCCACCCCCAGCCAGCCACCCACCCCTCAGGAAATGGGCCGGTGGCAGGGAAACCTAATTGGGTGCTGCAAGCCAGCATCAGCGGTCTGTTGGGAGGCAGGAGGGGGAGAGCTGCAAGCCATCTTGCAATCTGCGGGAGCGGATAAGGAGAAGGAGGAGGATGTGCGTTTCTTCTGCCTCTTCGCCAGCCGCCCCACTCAGCATTGTTGGGAGCCTTCCCTCCTCCTCCCCCCCCCATTTCACAAGACCCTGGCCAGACCTCCAGGTCTTCACCAACGGGAAACCAGAGCATTGTAAACAGCCGCTGGGATGGAGGGAGGGAGGGAGGGAGGGAGAAGGCAGGCGATGTTGGGTGTGGAGAGAGTTGATGGGCTTGGAGAAAGGAGGGCTGCCAAGAAGACTTTGAGGGATCCGAGAAGCAGCCAGGATGCTGATGGGAGCAGATGGGAGGCTCCGTCCTCCAAGCAGAAATCCTCCCGATGATGACAGGGTTCCAAAACTTGCCTCTCCCAGGGGCCCATTGGGATCGCGCCAGAAGGTGGAAGGCCGGGGGACCTCTTCATCGCAAAGGGCTGGGATCCCATTTCCTGCTTTCTCTTGGCAGGGGCCTTCTTGCTGCATCCTCTCCCCCTCCCCATCTTATCCTAACAGCCTTCTTTCCTATGGCCCCAGCTGGTTACCCTTGCAACAGAAATGCCTAGGGCTCAAAAGCAGTTCCTGCCATGGTGAGTGGACCTCAACTCCCAGAATTCCCCAGCCAGCTTGGCTGGCTGGGGAATTCTGGGAGTTGAGGTCCACTCATCTTAAAGTGGCTGAGGTTGAGAAATACTGTTTTAGAAGACAAAATCACAAACCTCTTGGGAAAGTCAAGCACATTCCTGGGCCGAGCAAAGAGTTGGATCAAATAACATCTGCGGTTCCTTCCAACTTGTATATTCTTTCTATGACTTTACGATTCCTGTTACCTCCAGGTTTTTAAACAATGCAGAGTTTCAATTTAAACTCTGCTCTTTCGGCGTTTTGGGGGTGCTGGGGGGAGGAAGATTACATTTTCATTAAAAACAGATTCTAAAGATGCAGCTCTTTAAGTGTCTCCTGACTTTTCTGCTTTCAATTGCCTTTCTCCAGAAAGTATCTTTAGAATTAATATGGCAGATGCTGGTATTAGTTGTGGGATGAGTGTTTGTATACAAAAGTGGTTTTGCGAGGTAATAAGTAAGAATCTGGGGAGGAGATGCAGAAAATAGGTATGAATGCAAATGTCTAGGAAAAATGTATGGTATGTACCATACTTATGCGTTAGAGAGGGTGACCATGGATGACATAAAAGGAGAGCGAGGGTTTATCCTTATGCAATATTGGATTTTTGACATACGGACGTGTTGGATCTATATGTATTTATCCATGCAACAGAATAAGACTTGGAAGGGACCTTGGAGGTCTTCTAGTCCGTGCTCAAGAAGAAGACCCTCTACCATTTCAGTCAACTTCTGAAAGGCAAACTGTTGCACTGCCTTCACTCTTAGGAAGCTTCTCCTCAATTCCAGGTTGGCTCTCTCCTTGATGAGTTTCCATCCAGAGTTTCTTGTCTTGCCTACAGGTGCTTTGACCCCCCCACTTCCTTGTGGCAGCCCTTCAAGTACTGGAAATCTGCTATCATGTCACTCCTGGTCCTTCTTTTCACTAGACAAGGCATATCCAGTTCCTGCAACCGTTCATCGCATGTTTTAGCCTCCAGCCCTCTAATCAACTTCGTTGCTCTTCTCTGCCCTCTTTCTAGAGTCTCAACATCTTTTTTTACATCGTGGCGACCAAACCTGGATGCAGTTATCTCAAGTGTGGCCTTACCAAGGCATTATAAAGTGGCACTAACACTTCACATGACCTTGATTCTATCCCTCTGTTAATGCAACCTAGGATTGTGTTGGCTTTAGTACGTTTGTTATGTGCTGCCATGTGCCCTTAATGACTACATCAGATAGGGCCATTTTACAGCCCCAGGGCCACATCAGGCCCTTTGGCTGTCCCTGTCTGGCCTGCATGAGATCAATCAGAGATTAGAAATCAAATGTAAATAGGTGTGTATGCCATACACACAATAAAACTGCATTGCTTTTATTTTTAAGGTGAACGCTATTCCCACCAACTCCCAGTTTACGTGTGTGCGTGTGTGTGTGCGTGTGTGAGTGTGTGCGTGTGTGTGCGCATGCACATCTTCACAGCCCTCTTGGTTCGGCAGTCTAG
>JAEANM010007070.1:0-18052 GCA_017656035.1 Myanophis thanlyinensis
CTGGCCCGGCCCCTCTGTCAAATTTTAGAAACCATTGTGGCCCGCGAGTCAAAAAGTTTGCCCACCCCTGTCTTAGATGCACACAACTAGGTCTTAGTTATCAATCAATCAATAAATTTCAACTGCTATTCAAGGATTAGACATATTTAACATGGGAAACAACAAAATGAAATACCTGATAACTGCAGTCTATCACCTCTGCTGAAATAACTAATGGAAGGATTTTAAAAGATGTTCTACTCCAGCGCTTACATTGTGCTTTCTGGTGTTCACACTTCATAAAAATCTACATAATCTGTTCCACAGTTTTGTAAAGCAGGCCAATATTGCTTTCCCCAATTATAGATAAACTCTGAAGTTTTGCATCTTTCAATCGATTTGAATTAAATATTTTCCCTTATACGAGAATGTCCTCCAGAAATACATGAAATGTTGTTTCAGAATATATTTGCAGTTTAGATATAACTTCAAGCTTTCTTGTTTTCCACTACATTAATAGCACGTAACAGGCTATGATGAAGGACTTGATTATTCACTACTTTGTTTACAACAGATTGGATGTTTTGGGTATAATCTTGCCTTAGTTTATCAGGGAAATAATTTGCATATTGGCTGTAGGTAATGAAAAATGTACAGAATACTTTAACATCTTCCTGTAATCCCAGTATCTCCAGTGCCGTTTCCCATGCTGATTTAATTCTTTTGTTTTTATCTTTCCTCCTCAGAACAGATGATAGCGTAGGCAATACTCTAGCGAGATCAGGAATGCTTTCTACCACTTGAGAATGTAGACACTGAATAGTTTCATAGATATAACTATAGAAGAGAAGAATTAAACCTGCAAAAAAACCACAGAATTAAACCTGCAAAAAATGTTTAAAAAATGATTTACCTTTACAGTTTATATCAATAGGCACACAAATTATTTCCATTTCAGATGCAACCATGCTGCAAAATTCTATTTGTCTCCATTTTAAAGTAAGCACCATTAATTTAGATGAAAATTATTTCCAGATGTCTCTGTAGGTTTGCAACCTAAAGCTGTAATATTTATATTTAATAAGTGCATGGTCTATCAAAATGGAATTCAACCATACATCTACAGTTCTTTTAGTTCAATACCATTCTGAACATTTTATTTCAATACTCAAATAAAATTTAAAGCAATATTTATTTATAATATGCATGTAAAATTCAATTTACAAATTAAGCTTTGTAATGTTCCATAACTGAACTGTTTGGAATAAACATTTCATAATGGAAATAAAGTTGATGTTTTTAAGCCATTCTATTAAGTCTTAAAGCTAGCATTAGTCACACCCTTATAGATTCTATGTTTTAGATTACAACTCTGAGAATTTCCACTCAGTATGAGAAGTCCCAGATGTTTCCAAGAGACTTTGAAGTTATAGTCCAGAACATTGGAAGGACACAAAGTTGGGGAAAAGTACTTAAAATAATCATTGATTCATTTGTTCATAGTCTATTAAGCATATCATATTGTTACATTTTTGTTAACCCAAAAGACCATTTGTGATACCATTATCAGACAGCCATTATATTACTCCCAAAGCTTTTATTAATAATCTATATTTTCATTTTTCTTACCTGTCTTCTAGCAGTGATGTCCACATCTCATCTTGCTTGAGAGTCGTATTCCAAAAGTCAAATTTCTCTGATAATTTCTGAATGCCAGAATCTACTACAATATATTGTGACTTTATAGTTTGCAATTTATTCTCAATTCTGGTAAGATTCAAAAGTGAAGGAAATTAGAATCAAGACCCTCCCATTCTAAAGAATGTTTTCCAGTTTGACTAAAAAGCTCTTATATAACAGATGATTCATACTTGATGGACTGATATGAGTTTGGAACTTAGATTCTTAAGCTTCTATCCATATGGTCTATATACGATGTTGTCATAATGCTGCCTTTTACTTGCAATCTTTTTTTCTTGTAGAACCAACAATCTATTCTACTTCATTGTATTTTTTGGGAATTTTTTAAAAAAATATACAAATA
This sequence comes from Myanophis thanlyinensis, assembly GCA_017656035.1. Taxonomy (NCBI): domain Eukaryota; kingdom Metazoa; phylum Chordata; class Lepidosauria; order Squamata; family Homalopsidae; genus Myanophis; species Myanophis thanlyinensis. The sequence goes on from JAEANM010007070.1 coordinate 2,024, forward strand.
ATGAAGAACATTTTTTGGAAATTGCAGTAATGCTTTGGCAAGTCAATTTCTTTTTAGCTTTATATAGTAAAATGATGTCTTTGTATATCTGTTTTCCTAAAATATAATAAGTAACATTGAATCCATATTGACTGACTGTATAAACATATAGTTTATAACTAAATGACAAGCAAGTCAAAGCCCTAAACAGATTATACAATCACAAACGCACAATAATTTCAGTAATTTATAATGTTCCATGTTTAACATTGCTGTCCTTAAATGCTAAATTACTGAGCAGCAGTCTATTTTTAAAAATCCTTCTCCAGAATAAAGATGAAACAAGTGGAATGCTGTCAATTCTGTAGCTAACTAGTTTATGTTTTCAATTACTTTGATATTTCTGAAGAAACAAAACAATGCATAATAATAGAAAGATTCAATGTTATTTTAAAGTAGACATTTTCCATCATCCATCCTGGTCCTTGATCCTTTGTAAGTCACCACTTTTTAAAAAAGAATAATTTCAAGTACAATATTACATTTTTTTTATCTGAGACATTATGGAGATTTACAAAGCAGAACAAGTCAGAGAAAAATATTCAAAATAGATATTTAAGATATGAAATAGGCAGTTCCAAGACCCTTTCCAACGCAAACCTTCCCAGCAAAAGTCACCTTCCACCCCTCCCCCTTGTGACCTGTTTAATGTCTTGTTCAGGACACACAGAGATAAAGGCTTTTTGGCCATCTTCAGGAATAAAAGATGTATGTTTCAACTGTCTCTTGACTTCTGTTTTGCAACAGACAGCAGTGATATACCCAGTAATCCAACTGGTGCTGAAGGTCAGTTTTCTCTTAAAGCTTTTTATAGCTAGGAAATCCAAATATAGAATATTAACACATACTGTCCTCACAAGCACATTGTTTATTAAACTACAGCATGGTAATTACAATATATTTTTCCTTCTTAGTTTCATGCAAACATACATTAAGTCTAAAAATTTCATATGGATCCATGAAAGGAAATCATAACAAATTCTATGAATTGACATGTCACATATAGGATTGCTGTAATTAACCATTAATTTTTGATTCATATCAATCTATAATATAGTAACTGTTTCTTAAATTTCTAGTGCTTTGAAACTTTTGACAGCGTAGATGCTGAATTGTGAACCCCAGCAATACTCACTTAGTGGTACACTGGCTAGGATCTCTGGGGAATAGTTTAGCAATAATTGGGGATCAGGGTTCTTATTCCAACCAAAATCTTTTGTCTTTTTGTATCAATATGTTATCAATGGTGCTAAACATAAGCTCTTCTCATTAGGCTATTTTGTAATATTGCATTCATATCTAATGAATCTGTATCTTAACAGTGGTGCTTCAAAGTTTTTGTACCTATTAAGTTTTCAATATTTCTTCATAAATATCATCTAAAATGATTGTTTTCCATACAAGCCCTAAAACTAGTAAAGATCATCCAATTAAACCAGTCATTTGTCTCATAGGCCTCATCCAATACATAGTGTAAGTCCAACCTGCCTGTACAAAATCCAGCAATTCAAACATTGCTGGATTCAATTTCCAACATAAGTTAATAGTAAGGGACTCTGAAAGATGTAGTTCAGCAATACTTGAAAGGTCACTCTATATCCATGTAAAACATACTTTAGTAAGAGGTGGAAAAACAGCACAATACAAAAATAATAATTATAAATGGAGGCAACTTTGATAATTAGTATTATACATTTTATTTCTAGTATTGTATTGACTGATTTCATTATGGCCTGCTTCAAATAATACAAATGTTTACTTGTTGGTAGAGAAATCAGATAACAAAACTATGTTCCCAAAAATAGGCAAACAGAATCCTACCCCTACACTGCATTTCAAAATCTGCTAAGGTTTCCATTAGAAAATGTATTTTCAAACATGTTTTCATTATGTAGTTTTCCTTTTTTATTATTTGTTAGTTATTTTCAGTTTACATAGATGACTTTAATTCTTAGCATTGTGTATGTTCTAAACATTTATGGGGAGGGGGAACAACCAATCCTCAGAGGCAGAAAATGTTTAAAATAAAATAGCTAAGGCCTTCCTTCAAAATTTATCATGCAACGGTTAATATTTACGTTCACATAACTACTATGTAAAGCACATGCTAATTTTCAGGGCTATGTCCTTCCAAAATAATTTACAAAAGGTTAATTTCATATGTACATATGGGTGTTTAGTTTGTCCCACACTCAGCAAGACATACAGGCTTCATTTGGCATTTTTATCTACCTATCGAGTCCTTCCAGAGGGCCTGGGATAGACAATGTGGATGTTTTATGCTGTTAAAGCTGCTTTTTGTAATTGACTGATGGTGAATTTGTCAATGCCAATCACGTTCAAGTGATGCCCCAGTTGTTTTGGGATTGCACCAATGGCATCTATTACTATTGGTGTTTGTGTGTTGTGTAATTGAATTCTTTTAAATGAAGTATAGTTTTCTATTTATAAATTATTTAAGAAAAAATAAACTTCATTTTAATTGTTTTTCTTCAAACAATAGCAATTCTCCATATATACCAGAGATATAAAGTTGAGCATTAATGATCTTGAATAGACCTGATGTCAGCTATTAGTATAACAAAACAAATGTCAGATCCCATATACTGGACTTTTTGATAAAAGCAACTTGTCAACATTTTAAAAAGTCAAGTTCCATGAATACTGCAATAGAAGCCTTGTTCTGGACTGAACAACCCACGATTGCCTGAATTTGCTGCTGATCCTCCAAAACACTAATGGGAGATATTTACAGAACTTGTTCAGGTCCCTCAAGCCATTTATCACCTCAGTTTTTATTTCTTAACCATAAGAATGCAGAGAAGAGCAAAAAGATGATTAGGAACCTGGAGGGTAAAACCTATGAAGAACGGTTGTAGAAATTGGGTATGGCTAGTCTAATGAAAGAAGGACGACGGGTGACATGATAGCAGTGTTTCAATATTTGAGAGGCTGCCACAAAGAGGAAGTCAGCCTATTTTTCAAAGCACCAGAAGGCTAGACAAGAAACATGGATGGAAACTAATGAAGGAGAGAAACAACCTAAAACTAAGGTGAAATTTCCTAACAGTGAGAACAATTAACTAGTAGAACAGTTTTCCTTCAGAAGTTGTGGGACTTTCAACACAGGAGACTTTCAAGAAGAGAATGGATAGCCACTTTGAAATGGTATAGAGTTTTCTGCTTGAGAAGAGACTAGAATACCTCCAAGGTTCCAACTCTGTTATTTTAAAATTTTATTTCTGCCAGTAGAATTTATAAGAATATATATTAAAATAAACAAGTCTGTTTTTCTTTTGTTTTAAAATCCAGTTCTTTATTCACACACACACATATATATATATAACTTTTATTGCAAGCTTACCAGTAAGGTCACACCAATTAGTTATTCCAAAAGTGCTACTATATATGAACTACCAAAATAATTTTTAGACGGAATTGGCTTACTTATGGGAGGTAGTAGGAATAATGCATCAGAAAATTAGTAGATTCAAAATACTGTACCAGAGATTGACTGCCTACCTAAATATATGAAGGGTTCAAGAAATAGGATACACGGATATATCGCTACTTTGGTCAGCAACCAATATTCTCTTAGAACCATTAACTGACATATATGAAACCCAGTTCACTTTTTCTCCATGTTCAATGGTCAGTTTGGGTGAAACAGATATGCATTCATTTGCGTATTCTGGGTTCATTTTGTCAGCTTTCTTGATGGCATTTTTCTTTTTGTGAATTGGCTTGTTTGGACTTTTCAATTTTCCAATTTCAGTGCTAACATCCCACAACAATACTTTGCCATCATTTCCCCCTGTAATAAAGCAATACATTTCTGGCAGAAAGAAAATCTGTGACACTCCTAATGAATGACCTTTAAATGTTACTTCCTGTTCAAATTTGGCACCTGTTACTCGAAAGATTCTGATTTTACCATCTTCAGCTCCACAGCCAAAGACATTGCCACAAGTAGAAACAGATAATGAATGAACCAATGGTGGGTTAAAGAGTTGGCCAATCCCTTGCTCAACTTCTTCTTCTTGCAAGTTCATAATCCATTGTGGGCGAGTTTTTTCCAAGTTCCACAATATAATCTATAAACAAAACAAAATATTAAGATTTCTTAATACAGAAGTCATATAAATGTAAACTTTCATTTACATATTGTCATGTTCCTTAGAATATGAAAGTGATGCAGCTCACATAAATTATGCTTTAGTTTATAGATCAAAAACATCTGTTGGCTTAAATTATATTTAGTATAGAATTACTATAGAATTACTCTCATTTCATAATTTTTGAAATTTATAAAATGCTTCAATCTCAGGGACTCTTACATTTTTTTTAAATATTAATTTTATACCAAAATGTATTTTTACTGTATTTACTACAAGTATCATATCTGCCAAGTTGATCAAGCTATTTTATGCTGAAATTCCAGCACAGCAGTTACACCTAAGCTATGAAAATGTTTAAAACCCACAGAACAGACACTTGTACGTGTTGCTTTTCAGTGGCACCATATGTTACAGAATAGACTCTACCAGAAATTAGGTTGACTTCTATAGTTTTTTTCTGGGAAATTTATTTTAGAGAGCTTATGATAATTGGAAGGTTTCTTGATAGTATAATTTATTTTGGGTTTTATGGTTGTATTGTCTGCTTTTAATTATTGTAATCACCAAAAGCCTCAATTGAGATGAGTGCAATTATGATAAAAATTAAACTGCCATTCTTGTAAAATTCAATCTTGTATATTATTTAGAAAGTCAAATATGTAAAAGTTATTTTTATTAGAGATACAAGTACTATGATGGAAAATAAGTATTAACTGCATATTTTTTTACATCATTACAGATAGTTCTTGATAAAATCTAATCTAAAACTAATACTCCTAGTTGATTTTCTTTCATTCATTCATTCATTCATAGTTTTCCATTTTCTGCACTCTGCAGAAACCCGTATCAAAGGATAAAGCAAAACGTAATCTCCTCTGGCAACAATGTTTGTTTTGTTGGCAGTAATTTATCATTGTGTATAAATCCTTTTCTTTCATTATCTCCCATCCTTAATCAATTTTCTATCTTCTGCATCAATCAAAGTAATATTTCAGTTGGGAGACATTGTTGGTATCTCACTACTTCAGCATTAGATTTAATTGTGCAGCTAATATTGAGATTGAGCGAGTTAACTTTTGGAAAGCATTTCTTAAGTCTGGTTCAGCTGACCTATTCTATACCTCTATAGAAAACAATTCATTTTTGAACAATTATAGCAATTGACAATTGCTATAATTATCAGACTCCAAGGCTCAAATGAATATAAACATAAATATAAAATATATCTTTGTACACATATACACCTATCAAACAAGTGACATATAGTAAGCTTTCAACTACTGCTGATCACCTTCATATCCAGGCCACATGAAATAAGGCTTTGTGGCCTCTGGGGTCGAAATGCAGTAGATGCACAAATATTTGAATGTCGTTGCAGGCAGCGACTCAACTTCTTGCTTTGTAAGTCAATTATCTTTATGGCTCCAGAATCATCTGCAGCAGCCAAGAAGCTGTCTGTTTCATTTACTGAAAGACAATTGATCTCTTCCTCGTTCACATGGAAACATTCAACTGGCTCCTTGAGACACCTGGTATCCAGCATGCTAATAATTTCCCCATGAGAAGCATAGAGTCTTCTAGAGCAAGTGGGAGAAAATATAACGCTAGTGACATCATCTGCTTTTTGAAGTCGTACACATTCCAGTGGATTTCCTTCAGCATTCCAAATTGTGAGCTCCCCTCCTTCTGCTCCCGAAGCCAATAGACCATCTTTGCTCACATTTAAGCTTAGTACTGAAGAAGAATGTCCATTGGTCCACTTCTTTGCCATCATATCTCAAGGCAGACTGAAAAAAAAAAGACCAGCAGGGTAACATTTTGTTTTGATATATATTGAGGAATCAAAAGGTGATTGTACTGTGTTCTTTTTAGATTAACCTACTCAAGTAAAGCATCTACTGGGTTAAACACTTAAACGTCTAAATTCCAGTATATTGACCCTTAAATATAATGGCCTTGCAATCACAATCCATCGATTTAGGGCACTAATATTTTCTAATGTAAACTTAATCCTTAGGCACAATGTAGATGCCTGTTTCAGATAGGCCATTGAATAAATACATATAAGGTCTTCCAAATAAGTGTATAACAAATCAGCGACCTCAACCCAGCCACCACTTTCCTACTTCACTCGATACTTGCATTACCTCAAATCAAAGAACCAATTTCTCCCGATTCCTAAGTCTTCTCTTCCGGCAAAGAAAAACTGCTGGGTCTGTTTAGCATTTCCTCCTTGACAGGTGAAGTTTTTGCGCATGCGTTTAAGGCAGCATCCTCTTTCTCATGCTCAGCAATGCCCTCAACCAAAATGGCCGGCTTACGTTCAAGGCCCTGTTCCACACCGCATGACATTAAAATAAAATAGGTAAAAGGTGCGTTGTCCGAGAAGCCAGCTTCTACAGAGGTCCCTAGATTGTTCTTTCCGCTGCCGTGCTCGGAAATGTAAGATCAGGAGCAGCAGTTCCTGACGCCTCCGTACAACAAGCTCAATATCGAACAAAAGCGTTCATTTCCGCCTCCTCTTGCCGGCAACAGGCGAGGAGTTCGTTGGCAGGGTAGCACCTCCTACTTTCGCAGCCGACGGCGCGCGCCGGATTGGCTCTCTGGTTAGCGGGTAGGCTCGCGGTTTCTAGCCGCCTTCGCCTGGGCCGGGCCGGTCGGTTTGGAAGGCGTGCGCGCGCAGGACGCGAAGGCCGGTGGTCAATCGCCTGAGGCTATGGCGGCAGCGGCGACTGCCGGCAGCGGCGGAGCGCCGAACTCAGCCGCCGCTGCGGGGGGTTGGCGGCTTCCCGGGAGGGTACTCGAGTTCGTCTTCTCCTACTTGGACCTCCGGGAGCTACGGAGCTGCGCGTTGGTGTGTAAGCTGTGGTACCGCGTTTTGCACGGCGACGAGAACAGCGAGGTGTGGCGCAGCCTGGCGGCTCGCAACCTCGCCGAGGAAGCGCTACGCACCGATATCCTCTGCAACGTGCCCACCTACAAGGGCAAGGTCAGGCGAGCCTGTAGGGCGACGCTTCAGCGCGCTCCGTTCCGCGTTCGTGCGCAGGCACACTGAAGGTGGGGAAAGAGGTGGGAGCGGGGGGCGGCCGAAGAGGCAGCTTCTCTCACCAATCCGCGCTCTCGTCAAGTCCGGTGCAGTTTCCCGGCTCCCATTTCTAGCCTTTCGGATGCTGAGGATGGGGGTCAGCGTGGGAGACACGCCTTGGTTGTTTGGGGTGGGTGGATGGGTGGGTTAGTGGGCTAAGCTCATGGGGCCGTTGGTAAGGCAGGCGAGGAGATTCCCTCGCTTGCTCGCAGGTATTCTGCTAGGCTGCTTTGTTCAACCCCGAGAGTGGCCGCGGGCTCCAGAGTTGTCACGTAGACTTTCACCCGTTTTCGGTTTTTTTTTTTTTTTTTTTTTTTTTTGCTGAGCGTTGCATCGCAGTAGTGGGGTAACCGTTCCTTAGCCGCATGTTGTGTAGATGTGGCCTAGGTGTCTTTTATATTAGACACTGGCGCTGCCTTAAGCTTAGGCAGCAAATTCCATCATAAGGAAGCAGGAGGAGTTTATGGAAGAACTGGAAGTTTGAGTCCTTTCTCCCCTGTGTTCCCCCAGCTTTGTGAGAATTTGTCATTTTTGTAGGTTTCCCCTTATCTTCTTTCATAAGTCCTATACCTTTGCAGCTTTATGCATATCTTAAGACATATATCTTTCATAGGACATACACCTGCAAAAAGACATTGCCTCCTTTTAATATTATATAAATCACTTTGGCAAGCTGTTTCTGAAGAAACAAGTAAAAATGTTGTAAATAATTAAAATAAGTGTATTGTAGTAAAGAATAATAGGAAAATGAGCCAGGTACTGCCTCATATGGAAAAATAATCTTCTGGAAAGGAGAGCCACTGTAAAATGATTCCTATTCTCTCCTCTCTCTCTCTCTTTTTTGCTTAACTATTTCTGAAAGGCTGAGTCAGGCTCCTTCATCCAGTTAGACTGAGGAGGTGGAATTGTGACACATACCAAATTTTGTTGTCTTTTATAGAGTAGTTGTGGAGTAAAACACATCTTTAAGTTTTCCACACTTCACTGAGAATAATTGATGCACATTTATTTATTTATTTATTATTTATTTAATCATATTTATATACCGCCCCATCTCCCGAAGGACTCTGGTGCTATGTTCTATGTGACATGTTCTGGTGCTAATGAATTTTTAGTTACTCTCCTCTCAGAATGATGCTGCAAACTTACAAGTGGTTCATTACAATGTGATACTTAAAATCTATTTCTAATGTAGTCTGCATTGATTAGGCTATTTGTGCTAATGCTGCATATGTAACAAAGACCAAATGGTAATATTGTTGCCAACTAATAAATGTTTGAACAATTTAGCTTTTTTGTGGAAATGGTTTCTAATTTTTTATCTCACATCTGCAACTTGAGCTTCAGAATGTTTTCTCTGTCTTGTGATCATAGTTTTTAGGTGTTAAGTCTTGGTCTCTATTGCCATGATACAAAAGTAAAATATTTAGTTAAGAATGAATGTAAGTATTTGAATAATTAACAGTCTTATTTAGCTTGAAAGATCTTCTCAACTTCCCTATATTTTTAAAAAACTTTTTTTTTTAGGTACGCGCCTTTCAGCATGCTTTCAGCACCAATGATTGTTCCAGAAATGTTTATATTAAAAAGAATGGATTTACTTTGCACCGGAATCCCATTGCTCAGAGTACCGATGGAGCAAGGACCAAGATTGGCTTCAGTGAAGGCCGTCATGCTTGGGAAGTCTGGTGGGAAGGTCCTCTTGGTACAGTGGCCGTGATTGGAATTGCTACAAAAAGAGCTCCCATGCAGTGTCAAGGTTATGTAGCCCTCCTGGGGAGTGATGACCAGAGTTGGGGCTGGAATTTAGTGGACAATAATTTATTACATAATGGAGAAGTCAATGGCAGTTTTCCACAGTGCAACAATGCCCCAAAATATCAAGTAAGTGAAATCCAATGGGTTTTGAAAGGGTTACATCGGTGTTATAAAAGATTACTTCTTCTGCAATTAACTTCACTTTTTCCTATTCTGTCATGCTTAATTCCATAATTTCTTGTGCTCCTTTCCCTTGCATGCTGGAGATCTGCTTTAGGCAATACCTTAACTTTGGAAAATATTTGGAGGGCCTGTGTAAACCAGGATGTCAAACTCATGGCGTCACATGAATTGTGACTTTTTCCCCTTCGTTAAACCGGGGGTGGGAATGGTCAGTGTGTGATGCATCTGGCCCATGGGCCGCGAGTTTGACACCCCTGATGTAGACATAGATGGGCAAAAAGAATCCTTTCCCCTAACAAGCATTACTTGCCCAACAGAAATGCACTATCGGTTGCAAATTGGAAGTCACCTACAGTTGATTAGAAGATGAGCAGCTATTTTGTCAAATAAATATAAATAAATAAAAATAGAAATAAATTATAACAAACCAAAAGTTGTGCTGAAATTTTAATGAGCTGAGCCTTCAGGAATTCTTAGGCAATGTTTTGAAGTAATTTTGTTTTAAGTTAAAATTTTCTGGATATGTATATATTTCAGTTCCTCTTGCTTAGTGAAATTTACTCCAAAAAAATTATCTGTAATTAAGCAAGTGTAATCATTTAAAGCACTATATACTACATAAAAATTGCTGTATCTTAGTTTACTATTAACATTTAAAAACATATGTTCAAAGTACCTATCTGTATTTATTTGTTTTTTTTTTTCTCTAGATATTTGCCATCTCTCAATCTTTCTTCTTTTCTTTACAGATAGGTGAGAGAATTCGTGTTATCCTGGATATGGAAGACAAGACCTTGGCTTTTGAGAGAGGCTATGAGTTCTTAGGAGTTGCATTTCGAGGACTGCCAAAGACATGTCTGTATCCAGCAGTGTCTGCTGTATATGGCAACACTGAGGTGACGTTAGTTTATCTAGGAAAACCTTTAGATGGATGATATTTTTGTGTTGTTTTTACTTTGTTTTTGTTTTTTTAGCAAGAACATGAAAATCAAGTTGACAATGTGGAGAAACCTGCATATTGGTTAACAGGACAGCATGAGGAAAATGCATGGATGTGTGCTCAAGAAACCAAAACTTGTGATTAAAAAGACCAACTGTTCTTAATAGAGTGCACTGACATTTCCTTTTTCTGCCGGACCAGAAAAATTCCTCAGGGTGGGGGGGTTTACAGTTGAACAGGCAGTTAACCACAAGCATGTTGCATTGGATTTTGTACCAAGAGTGGCAATATGGAATCCTGTATATACGTAAGGAATTGTTTCATAGAAGTAATTGAGGAAGTTATATGTGAGAGTAATGTGTTCTGTGGAAAAGGTTTCCATTTTGAAAGCAATTTTTTCTTTTCCAACCTTTAATCCAGTGTGTTTACCAAAGGTAATAAACTTATTGGATTTTATTTAATACGTTTTGGTTGTGCTGGGAAGCACTGATTCTGGAGATCAGTTTTCCAGAGCTATATTGTGCAGCTATACTGAAGTGTATTTTAAAATTTGTTTGTATAGAAATTAAAAATTGAATGAAAGAAAGGTCTGCTAACCAGTATGTAATTTCTTAAATGGAAAAACCACTACATGTCAAATGTCAATCTTTGTCTAGGAATTGGACAAAATATATACAAGTGCATTTCTGTTTTGTTGTGCCACATCTCTTTTGGAAAAAGGAGCAATGTATGCTTATTAAATAATGGTTGAGATTGATCAATAGAATAGTATATATGTGGAAGGACAAAATTAATGTGTTTTGAAAAATTAGGTTTCCAAAGTATTTCCAAATAGATAGAGGTCATTTCAAAATATTCAATTCCTTAAATTAAATCAACTGAAACTTAAACAGGAATTCCATCCCTGATACACAATTCAGTATGGGTGGGTTTAATTTTGTTAAAATTTATTACAAATACTGAAAAGAATTTGTAAAAAGTTAATAAATTTTAAGTGGTGGAAGTACTTGTGGATGATAGAAATGTTGTCCTTTCTCACAATAGTTTTTCCCCAGATTATCCTACATCTTTGCCATTCCCTGGTATCCATTGCCTGCACAATTTATCTTTTAACTTTGTAATTCCACAGGCCAGCTGTTGGTACTAAATGTTATTTTGTTTATAAATCTATTTATTTAAAGATATTGATAAAACACTTTCAGTGCAATCCTATGCATATTTCTTTCAAAAGCATATCAGATGATATTCAACAGGTTTTTCCACATATGCATAGAATTGTGTCATTTGGGAGGAAATAAATATTGTTTACATTATTTTCTACATAATCTGAAATATGTGGTCTTGCAGACATCAGATAATTCCTTAAATATGTAAAAGAAAAACATTAAAGATATTTTTTTATTTTTGTTCAAGCCGGAAAAGGCTGATTGAGTTCTATGAGTGCTGCTAAATACAAGTTTTATATATATTTTTAAAAGGCTTCTAACCTATGGCTGGAAGGTACATTTACTTCACAAAAAGTTCAGAATGGTAGTATTTAAGCCAGCATCTGATCCCCAGTACTTGGCAGTAGCTATAGACATGTTTGTCTTTTTCATTTCTATTGTTTTTCTTGGTGTAATCAGCTTGCTATCTGTCCTTCACCTTGGCAAATAAAGATCTGTGGCAAAAAGAAGTTGGTTAATTGTTCTGGAATATGTCTCTTTTTTACCAGCCTTTTTTTTTTTTTATAAAGGCACAGGACAGCAATGGTGATAGCATTAGGCTAATTCAAAAGAGATTCCCTATCATTATAAGCTACTGACAGCTTAAGAAAACCAGAAAAGGAAATTTTAAAAGGACAAAGACTTTACTAAGAGAATTCAGTGTTTGCATGTTCTGTACTGTTTGGGTTTGGCTTTCTTCTGGATTTATCCATTCATGCTCAGATACCACTAAGCTGTGTTTGAAAGCAGCGCATGTGGATTAATGTTCTTAAAATGTTTGTTCTATATATGTAGTATTTCATTGAATAGAACAAGTTCATTCCTGGCATGTTTCTATAGCAAAGTCAGAACAAGGCTATGAAATGCCTTTTAACATTTGGTACTAAGAAGTCATGAATGGGAATAATATGAGATTTCCAGAAACAGTTTATTTATACAGTGCTGTAAAATGCATCACTATGGTAAGTAAAACTCTGGCCTGGGCTGATATAAAAGTAAAACTGTGTTAACTGTCTCTGTGCAATCTTGGATAGATTTTACTCTGTTCTTATATACAAAGAGTAATCTGTCCTGTATAAGGCTTCAGGGATGTGCAAAATTCACAAATTTTGTAATATTGAAGGCTAGAATGATCTATTCCCCTCCAGATCGTGTCCTTTTGGAGGTGTTAAAATATTCTGGAACTTTTTATTCCAAATCTTTGAGTTTTGCAGATTCTTAGAAGAAATTTCTTCCCTGTTAATATAGGATGTCTTTCCTTCTTTCTAATACATGTTGCATAATCCTTTTGCAAATTATTCCCATCTGTCTCAAGGAATTATTAATCAACCTATGTATATAGAATTCTTATAACTTATTACCTGAAGACCAATTTCAAGCTGTACAAAATACTGAAATAAATTGCTAAAGTATGAAAATACTACTTTTGTGTATTGTGTTTTATAGTTGAGTAGTTGAAGGCAGTGAACATACCTAATAGCAATAGTACTAGGATTTAGACTTATACAGTGCTTTACAGCCCTCTCTAAGTGGTTTACAGAGTCAGCATATTACCTCCAACAATCTGGGTCCTCATTTTACCAATCTCGGAAGGATGGAAGGATGAATTTACATTTATTAAGTTCAGCATTGTCCTGCAAAATTTAACTTAATATCGACCAGTCAGAGCAAAATTTAATTTCTTAGGATTAAATTCAAAACTATAATTATTCTAGTGCTGTTTCCCCCCTTCCCCCTACAATTGCTCACTGAAAGTTTCCCAGGCTTTTGGATAATGCAAATTATATAGCTTGCACAAATAGTAGATAATGGATCGTTGGCAAAAAGGTACATACTTTGAGTTATGACCACAACTGAGACTAGAATTTCAGTTGTGCTAAGCAAGATTGTTGAGTGAGTCATGCTCAAATTTATTATCTTTTTGCCATACTCTTAAGCAAATCACTGCAGTTAATTGAATTCAATTGTTAGTTGAATCTGGCTCCCCTCATTGATTTTACTTGTTGGAAGCCATCTTGAAAGGTCGCAAACGGCTATTTTATGACAGTGAGAGTGCAACTGTCATAAATACATCCTGGTTGCCAAGTACCCAAATTTTAATCACAACTGGGGATGCTGTGATGGTTATAACTATGAGGAATGACTGGGTGCCACTGTAACTTTGAATGATCACTAAACAAATGGTTGTAAATCATGGACTATCTGCACTGCTTCAGAAAATATCGGCTAGATAGTGTCACTTGCTAAAGCTACATAAGGAGATGCATTTATGAATTCTTAGTTGTTATTGATACTGATTTCATATGTTACCCTATTCACTTAAGCTTTTGATCTATTTTATAAAACCCACAAAACTGGCAAACCCCAAAAATATTTGTGCATACATGATTCGATAAAAGTATTGGTAATCTTTTTCAATCTGGAAATTATAACATCCTCATTTGTGCCAACCATAGAGGAGTGGGTGTTGACACTGACATCAATGAAGTAGGCGGTATTGAAAATTTCAGATGTAATTTTCTATGATGCGGTTGGGATTTTTGGGGGTAGTTTAAAGAATTTTGCATTGCTTAAGGCACCTATTTCTCATGCCCATTTTCTGGAGATACAATCTGTGATTGGAGGCACAGGCTGCCCATTCTGATCTAAAATAATATTGTTTCATTAGTAGAAATAAATGACAGTAAATGTAATTCACCTGGGAACTGTTCTGTTTTCAGAATACCTGTACAATATCATTCCAAATATATTAAAATATTATATAAAATATATTTAATAAAATTAAAATGTTACCCAAGTAACATTGTAACATTCTTCAGTAGATGATACAAGTTAGAAAAATACTTTAAAAAGTAGGTGCAGAATATAGATAGGCAGAGGCTTTTTAAATTAGTGGTGGACGTATCAGCTTACTGGAATGTCTGCTTACTCTCATTGTGCTAAGCTAGTTTATATGAAAATAAATTAAGCAGTCTTTCATCAAAAAAATTGAATAGACTGTTTCTAAAGCTCTGGAATCCAAGAAAGTAACAATACAAAGATAAAAACTACCATAGCTGTTGAACAAGAAGATTTTATTAAAATTGTGGTCCTTTGTATGCTGCTAAGAGAATAACTAACATCTCTACATTCAAATTGCTTTTTTTTCTGATCTGAATACTGTGGAGAAGTCCTCTTAAATTTCTAACAGCAGGGGACAGCAGTATATCACAGAAAAGCCAACATGTCACAAATACAGAACAATATAGTGTAGGTACAACGAATGCTTTCAGATAATACAGGAAGTGGTATCTTCTAGCAAATTTTTAATGGAGAAATGGTTAAAAACTAAGCTTGTGCCAAATGTACCTGGTTATCACCAATTTTGAAATATAATTGCGAAGGTTCTGCACTCTTCCAAAATGATTCAGAAGTGCTTCAGACTTTTCAGAAGAACAAGCAGGGCATCTTTTCAGTAGTATTTATGTAGTTCAAGATTAAACTATAGAATCCTTGGGAGCTCTTTGAATTTGGTTGCTTGCTTTCTGTTGTTTCATTATCCAACTAGATAATACCAGTACTAGAAAGTGTGGGATTTGCTCCTTGTATAGATGCAGGAGCTTAATGTATACAGTATATATAGTATATACATAGCTTACAATAGCAGTCAGAAGTCACAATGAAAACTCAATCTTACAACTCATGGACTGATTCGAACATGGTTTCAGCTAGGAAACAGCACTCTAGACCAAAATAAATTCCCAAAAGCTATGGCAATCCTGGAAACTTGGCATTCAGACAAATAATCTATTAATGTGCATAAATAAACTATACTTATACACCATTCAGAAGAGACAATAAAAAAGTTAAGAACAAAACAAAAAGAACAAAAAACATCCTTACCAGCAGCCAACAAATGGAGGACAGATGGGAAGGTAGCAGATAGAGATGATGTGACCTCGGGACATTGCAACCATCAAAAATAGATGCCAGTTGCCAAGCATCCAAATTTTGATTATGTCCCTTTAGGGATGTTACAAGGGTCCTAAGTGTGAGGATAAGTAAGTCATAAGGGTTTTTTTTACTTTTAATTTTTTTTTAAACTTACAATATTAGATCAAAATAAACTTCATTAAATAAAACATTCCACTAATACTTTAGTTAACAAATATAATCTGCTTCCAGACAGGACTCAAATCAGTACCTAAATACAACCTCTGGAAAAATACAGTCTTCACAACCTTCCAGAAGCCAATCACCATGGGGGCCAGCCTAACTTGTAAAGGGAGAGTGAATGTTCCTAAGTAAAATAGCTATGATTGAAAAATAAGCATTTACTGGCTCCCAACTCCCATCAACTTGTTTTTGAGGAATAACAAACAGCTTTTCCAAAAACAATGTAGCACATTATTTAATGAGAAAGGTCTTTGTGTAGCACAGTTGTTTCAGTGAGATAGGCAAAGGAAAGAGAAAATTGATCCTTAAATGACAGAAAGGATAACCATGAATTAGAAAATGGCAGGGAAAATGGGGGAACTTTTTAATAAGTGTTCCAGTGTTCAGCTATAGAACTAGGCAGAAACACAAAGACTCTTGCCATAACAAAGACATAAAGATAGTTAATGACCCCAGCCACCCCAACAATACTCTGTTTGCCACGATGCGGTCGGGAAAACATTTTCGCTCTCTGAAGGCAAACACAGAAAGAATGAAGAAAAGCTT
>JAEANM010007071.1:0-10983 GCA_017656035.1 Myanophis thanlyinensis
CACACACACACACACACATTTACTTATTTGGGGGGAGGAGGTGGTGGCTGTTTCAAAATTTCTGTTTGGATGTAACTGTTCCTCCTGGCTCTTGAGCATCAGAACCTGTAACAGAAAAGTTAGTCTGATGTCTAGTTAACTGGAAAAAAGTTTTGTTGGTTTTGTCCTTGTCTTCAGGAGTTGGTATGCAAACTGCCAGATTATTAATGTTTGGCTGGTTTGTCTTTTATCTCTGGCTTTTGTATAAAATGCAAAAAGGACTTGAGGATGTGGCAGTGATGTTCATTCCTTCTCATGATCTCAAGTCAGCAAAAAGGAAGGTAGCCATGGTTTACCTCCAAAAGGCTCCTGAGCGTTTGGAGTGAAAATGGGGGTGGGTGGGTGATGTGAAAGTGATAGTCTGATTGGTTTTTGCGTCATGAAAGCAGAGCAACTGTATGGGAGAAGAAGGTTAAAAAAGTAAAGAGGTCTATGAAACTATGTCCCTTTTTGATACAAGTAGTCCTCAATTTATAACTATTAACTATTATAACTATTCATTCTATGACTATATGAAATTATTACGGCGCTGAACAAAGGGACTGATGACCAAAGTTATGGCTGCTGCAATGCCGCCAAAGTCACCAAATTTTGCCCCTTGGTAATCAACGCACCCTTACAATCAACTGTAGGGTGGGAAGCTGTGCAATGGGTGGGGAAGGCCAAATGTGATCTGGGGAAGTGCTGCAGTGCGGGCCTGCACCAGGCTTCCTAGAGCCTCCCCCCACCTCATGAGGCATTTCATGCTCCGCGTAATGACCCACACAGTTGCTTAAGGACTGTGGTGGCGAAAGCCAGGATTGTGGTCATTAGGTGAAGGGATCACATGGGCGCCTCAGTTAACAACTGCCATGACTTACAATCATAATTCCAGCCTCAACTGTGGTTTTAAGTTGAGTACTGCCTGTATATAAAAACTGGGGTTTTGATTATGAAACTATCATCTTTACTTCTTTGATCCTCCTCCTAAAACTCCTGCATGAAAAGTTCTGGTTCAAATGCTTAAAAAACAGGATTGCAAACCCTGGCTATCTGCATAGTTATTTGGGATTGTCAGTTTACTGCATTATTCAGGATTTTAGCTGAGGGCAACTTATGTTCACCTTTATGCATGCCACAATGGTACTATTTAGTTTCAGAAGGTTAAGTCAGCCCCCCATTTTTTAGATTCTGTACACATGGAAGCAAAAATATTCCATGAGTCTTAACCTCACTAATTTTATGATAGATCCAGAAATCTCAAGAAAGAGGATGGTTGGTGTGTTGGGAAGAATAGCATAAGAATTGGCAAAGCAATATATACACTCTGGGAATTGGATTTGGCCATTTTGTTTTCCCCTTCCAGGGTAAAAGGAGCATGACCCACTCACTCCCACCTGACTCATCAATTTCTCTTCATTTTCTTTTTCTCTCCTCCCTCTTCAACTTCAGATAAAATGGAACCATTGCATGGACAATCATTTGCTGCCAACAAGACCTCTTTTGAAGAAAACTCAAAAAGGGGGCACCAGGATATAGCTAAGAGTTCTGAGCTTATTAAGCAAAAAGAAAAATTGTTCTAAATGGGAGATGCAGAAGTAAACTACATCTGCTTCTCCTTTTAATGGAATGAGAGAGTTTTAATTCCTTTCCCACAATCACAGAATGTGATTGTGAAGGAACCTAATCGGTCATCTTGTCCGTCTTGCTCCAAGTCAGTAAAAGAACACATATCCTTGGCAAGGTGAATAAAAAAGGGCAAAAAGACCACATTGAAGGGAATGGGATAGGTTGGAGGGGATGGGGGCGATCCTTGCCCTCCTTTTTGGCTGTTCTAGTTTATGCATTTTAAGCATTTTCCTTGTGTCTCCATGATACAGTTTTCCGAACTGTTTTCTGCCTGATTCCCTTCTCCCCACCTGTTTTGTGTAGAGACTGGTCCTGATGAACATGCCAGTGGCTGAAGACAACACAGTGCATTTCACTTCTACCCTGATGGCATTAATTAGAACAGCTCTTGATATTAAGATTGCAAAAGGTAGGAGTTCAGGGGTAAATGGGAAAGTAAAGTAAGGAAACTAAAATAGCCAAGAGCTAGAAATTTACCTTTTGAGGGGAAAAAATAGGCAACTTCCCAAAATCAATTAACTTGTAATCTACATAGACCTCATGACTCAGAATAATCTGATTCTCTAAGAATAACTTCAGATCTAGTTGTTTTTTTTTCCAGTCATGGAAGAAAATACTGCTAAACCAACTCTGCTAGTATGGTGCATGAAATAAGAAAGAAATGAAATAGGAAATTTCAGAAATTTACTGATTGTGTAATGGGACTCTATTGTCAGACATCATCAACATTTTCAAAGGAGAATGTGAAACAATGAAGAATTAATGTGTTCATACATATATTATAAATATCTAATCTGATTTGCAAGGATACTACTGCTGGATTAATTAACTAAAGATTGAGGAGTACTGGTTTGGATATTTTGCTAAATTTTTGTTGGTATCCTCCAGGACGTCTTAGATTTGGCTCTTAGTAGCCAATTGGAATTAAAGAAGAGTTCTTATCTATGGTGTCATTAAGCTTAGAGGAAGATGGGAAACAAAATGGATAAATAATGAGTCTAGCTCCCTTGTTTTCTTTTTTCTCTTTCCTTCTCTTTTTCTCCACTTTGTTTAGAGTTCTTTTGATCTGCTCCCTTATAGGTGGTGCAGACTGGCAACAGTTCGATGCTGAGCTCCAGAAGGAAATATTGACCATTTGGCCTCACCTTTCTCAGAAGATGCTAGATCTATTGGTGCCCATGCCAAAAAGTAAGTTAGCATTTAGGAATTAGGTGAGATTCAGAAAAATGAAAGAAGCAAAACTTGTGTGATTTTTAACAAAGAGAAGGAATTTAATATAAGCAAATTCCTCGTGATAATTACATTATTTAAACTTCTAGCCTACTCTATATAGAGACATCCACATGTAAATAATACTCAAGACACGTCACCCCTTTCACAAAATAGCCAATATTCTAGCTATTCTATTCTAAGACTATTCTGACATTAGGATCAAATATTAACCTTTTTTAAAACAGCTCATCTGAGGGCCACTACTCCTTCCAAATCATAGGGTTTGAAAATTCAGAGCCAAGCTTATAAATATGTATTCTTTCCTGACCTACAGAAGAGCAAGATTGTATGTTCCTGATTCCAGTTCTCTTAGCAGAGTAAATGATTTTATTTTGGTTAATATGGTTACATCTTTTATTTTCAGCTACAGACCTGACCGTTGGGAAAATCTACGCAGCCATGATGATAATGGACTACTACAAGCAGAGCAAAGCTAAAAAGCAAAGACAGCAGCTGGAAGAACAGGTACGGTTCTGCCAGAGGAAAAATATAATTGATCTTGTTTCGTTGTGGCTTAAAATCCAGCCATTCAGATTTCCTAGGAATTAGATTTGTATGGAAAGCATTAATAGCAGATGCGGTGCATTATTTGCATAAGAATTCACTGGTATTCCTTACAGCCTATGCTGCATGTAATACATTAAGGGTGGTTTCCAAGAATATATAAAATTCTGCTGCAGTTTATACAGGGCAGCCTACAGGAATCATTGTAGCAAGATAGCAGACAGTACATATTTTTGTAAAAAAGGAAAATGCAATGGCAGGATTCCTGATCTACAATAACCATTTTCCTTTCCCACAATTTTATGCATTTTATGTGTTCTTCTTATAGGAGTCTGTACAATATGTGTATCCTTAACTTCCCTGAGACCCCTTGCATATCATCAGCAGTGACTCCCTTAGTTATCTAGAGTATTTATGTGTTGCTACTATGCAAATACTCTCCCTTCCCATCTTTGAGATGGCCAGTGCTTGGTTGCAGGGGAAGGGAAGCAATACATTGGAACTCCATCCCTTCCGTTATTTTTCCCCCCACCACAACGCCTTTTGAAGTGAGCTGAAAAGTAAACAAGCAAACCAACAGCAGCTGGCTGCCCATACAAAACCATTCCAGTAAGAAACAGCCATGCAAAGCAGCAGGAAGGCAACAGGGAAAATCGTTAAAGTACCACAGAGCTTCAGTTTGGGAGGAATGATAAAGATTCAGGAGCTGAGATGAAGTGAAAATTCCCAGCTATGGAGGGCCACCAAGGAGTTCTAGAGAAAATGCTGAAAATCTGCCTTTGCATTGTGTCTTCTGGAGGAATGGCACAGGTCTCAGAAAAGCACAGCCTTTGCACGTGGATGGACTCTAAACATGGATTGTGTTAAAAATACAGCACTTATGCAAAACAATTCTTTGAATATAGAGAAAAGTGACTGGGGAGATGTGGGGAAAGTAGAGGATAAAGCTATGCTATGTAATACATTTCCATAAGAAAAGTAATTAAAGTGATTTGTATTTGCTATCCCAGCAGTGTCTCATTTAGCTTACATAAAATTATGGGCACTTTCAATATTATTTTTCTCTTCTTTGGGAGTAGACTTTCCGTACCTTATTGCCCTCTAAATATGTTTAGACTATAATCCTCATCACATTTAGCCATTATAGACATTGAACATGATGGAAGTTTTAATTCCACACATTCCTTATGTCATTATTTTACCTAATTGAAACTGCAGTCATTTTCTCTTTCTTAACTCAGAAAAATGCCCCAATGTTCCAGCGCATGGAGCCTTCATCTCTTCCTCAGGAGATCATTTCCAATGCCAAAGCTTTGCCTTACCTCCAGCAAGACACAATTTCAGGACTGTAAGTGCAGATGTTTGAGTAAATAATACCACCTTTTGTACTTGTAATCCTAGTAATCCTAATCCTTTTTTTTTTTTTTTGCTGAATCTTATTCAAGATACAAAGCTATAATGGTAGAGAATCTAATCTGAGAGAGATATTACAAATAAACCCAAAGATCTTGAGGGAATAGAAAGTAATCATGCTGGTTAACAGCACATTTTCAACTACCGAGACTGCAATAAGAATGCAGAACTCAAAATTTAGTTTGACCGATAAAGGTAGAATGAAAGGAGGAAAATAATCAGGAAATCACATTGCATTTTGATTCTTATCCAATCCATTCCTCCTTTAAAACTTTCATGGTCTTGGTCTATATTAAAGCATACTTCTCTTTCTGACTGGGTTTGTTGAACATGTTACCCAAGAGTTTTCTTTGTTTGTTTGAAACTCAGTGTGTTATGTAAATCCAGCCATGGTTTGTGATTTAGTATGAGGGGTGAATCATAACTGTGATTTATTCAATAAACCATATGTGAAGTTACAGCTTAGTGTGATGTACCAACCAGCTCAAGTCTGAATACAAAACAATGCTTTCAAATTAAATGTAGCATAGAAATAAAAAATATCCATTACAGAACCTTTGGTAAAGAGTATAAGCACCTCTGGAAAGATTTCCTATGTTTCAGCCATTTCTGAGCCAATTTTTACAGTTAAGCAAGTGCTCACCTTAACTAGCATTACGATGACTTTAAAAATTATGTTTAGAAACAAAAACATTAATGCTTTTGATCCAAACAGTATTTTGGCAGAGCCACCCCCTCGTTTTTTAACACAATCTCTATCCTGTCTTACTAACTCACAAAATTAAAGTTACAAACTTATAAGTATTTCTTATTTCCATAATCCAGGATTAAAAATGTGTATATATTGTCAATGCAATATAAGTGCATAATTTTGACTGGTTTCAAGTTTTTTCATTTTTATTACATGATAGCAATGTCAACAATACAAGATAGTAGTTGTTTGGTTCTTTTGGTTGTAAATAAAAATTATTGTTGTTGTTGCTGTTATGATAGTTGGTCACACAGTCAGACAGCTTAGATTGGATATGGCATTTTTATCCATCTATCAAATCTTTCCCATAGACCTGGAATAGGTAGATGTTGTTTGCTTGTTTTAAAGCTATTGTTACAGGATGTAAGCTGTTCCAATTAAAACTGCCATTTACAATTGATTGATGGTGATTTTGTCAATGTTGATGGTGTTCAAGTAGTGCTTTAGATGTTTTGGGATAGGAACCTGTCACTATTACCATAGTACTATCTTTGCTTTGTTTGCCAGAGTAGTTTTACTTCTATTTATAAGTTTTTGTATTTTGTGGTTTTCTCCAGTTCTTGCTCTTCTCTTCTGCTTTCTCCAGGTTATGTAATTTCCACTATCCAGGCTTTTTCATTCATATCAACAATTGTTAAATCTGGGGTGTTGTGTGGCAAGGTGCTTGAATTCTAAAGTTCCAGAAGACTTTAGCTTCTTTGTTTTTTATTAGTTTGACTATTTTCTGGCTCTATCAATTCTCACTTGCAGGCAAATGATATTTCTTAAAACATCTTTCAATGTACCATTATTACTACTTTATTATGCCTTTGTTTGTACTCTGTGCAGTCTTCTTGCAGAAATTAACTAGGTCAGTGATGGTGAACCTATGGCACGTGTGCCAGAGGTAGCACTCAGAGCCTTCTCTGAGGGCACATGTACCATTGCCCTAGCTCAGCTCCACTGCTTTTCTCTGTGGCATTTCTCACTGTTGTTTGCAGGGAAACAAGTTTCCCTGAAAACAACAAAACAGAAGTTTGTGAAAGAAAAATATTTCACCTCTTGCAGAGCTGCCAGTGTTGGGATGCCCTGTCTCCCATCAGCCAGCTGGTCTTCAGGTCCCCACCGCACATGCGCATGCCATGTCTCCTGCCAGCCAGCTGGTATTTGGGTCTCCGCCATGCATGCACTTGCACCTCCCGCTGGCCAGCTGGTCATCTGGTTTCTGCCACAGTTTGGGTACTCAGAATCTAAAAGGTTTGCCATCACTGAACTAGGTGGTCCGTTGTTTCATTACCTTCTTTACAAAGGTAGTTTTTGCTTTCTTTTTCTGTCTTCTCAATGCTGGCATTTGTTCTTAAGGTTTAGTCTTATGCAACCAGAATTAAGCCCCTCTTTCTCTTTCTTCAACTTTCCTGCTCCTAGCCATTTGCTGGGTCTTGTTATTATATATGTCTTCTATTATTTTAATGTTCTGGTCATGTAATACTTTGCCTTGCCATGTTTTTTTAATCTTCATTTTGTCTTTCTTGTAGGCCAGTTTAGTCTCTCCAGTACTCAGTATGGTATACTGGTATACTAGCTTCAGTGAATTGTCTTCACTGTTCTTCAGATATTCTTCCACTTTTTATTTTCTTCAGCTTCTAGTGTACTCTCAACATTTCACACCCACCTATTTTCTTTAGTAAATAGAGTTTGTCAGCATGGATGAAGGGCATTATTTATTGTCATTATTTTTCTGGTCTTCCTATTGAGGGCTTTTAGCTCTGCTTGAATCCAGTCCATTATTCCAGCTGTGTATCTAATAACTGGAATTGCCCAAATGTTAATTGCCTTAATGATGAGTTTGGACTTCAAGATCTTCTTCACTCTCATGATCTATTTACTTCTAACCTTCTTTTGTCTGTAGTGCTCTTGATGTTATCAGCTTGAAAGATCCCCAAGTATTTGTAGTTATTGTCTTTCAAACCCTTGATACTATTTCCATACAGCATTTTTATTTCTTCAGATTTCACTATGTTTCCCTTGTTAAGGATGTCACATTTGTCCAGTCCAAACTCCATTACAATAACCTGGTTGTGTATATGGACAACATTGAACAGTGATTCAAATGGTGTTTTTCCATGCAGATGATTCACATAAAGGAGACAAGGTAGCCTGGCAGATATTTTTGATATTTGATAGTCATGGTCTGATTTATTCAGTATTGTTGACAGAGGAATCAATGTAATGACAAACAGTAATGGTGAGAGTGACTCTCCTTGAAAAATTGTTGATATTAATCTTTCCCAGAACATCAACACTAACCAGCAACTGCTTCTTCCATTGTGCCTTTAATCTTTCATGAAGCTTCTGATGTTACTACTGACTCCTGTTATTTCTAGGTACTTGATTATCCAATCATGTGGCAGAGAGTTGAATACCTTCTTTTAATCAATGCAAGCCATTCAGGTGGAAAAAAACTTGTTTTCAGCTGGATGTGGTTGGATTGTATCAGCTACCACCACAGTTAGCAATTTGAAAGTTGTTGGTAAGCAGGTAATTGGCCTGTAGTTGCCTGGTGCTTCCTGTTTTGTTGGATCTTTCATTTGTCAGATGCTAACCAATCTACAATTTCACCTCCTTGAGTGGCTGTAGAGCTGTCAAGTATTTAATGAAAAAACATGCTGTTAATCTTCACCTGGTGCTGATCAATTCTTGATCTTCCTTGCAGTTTCTCCACGTTCTATCATTTCAGCTTTTTTTTATTCTTAGCCACCTCTTTTATCCAAGCTGTATTGTTGTTGTAATTCTTATTCCATAGCTGAGTCCAGAAGTCCACTGTTTTTTCTTCATCAAGTATTGTCTAGTTTGCTGCATTCTCTCCACTGATGGATTGGTAGGATGTTTCTAGTTTGACTGATATTGGAAATTCTGTGTCTTGTGTGTAATTCAAGCTACCTATCTACTGATCTTCTTGGTTGTAGCTGTTATTTATTGCTTTATTATTTCTAATACTTCAGAAGGATGGGCAAATAACAGCAATGTGCTTTCCTAAAACCTGGCAGGGACCTGTCAAACGTTCCCTTGGAAAAGAATTTTATGGTGTGTTCATTTCTGACATTGGTAATAATTACTCACTTTTTTTTTCAACAAATGCATGTTCATTGTGAAATATCTTTTTTCCCTGGGACTGATGTTTTATCTTGGAGGAGGTAGATAAAAAATAGTGGAAGTTACAGAAAGATATATTATCTTTTCATTTCAAGTTGGACTGTCTTTATAGGAGCAGCCGTAGTGGGTTCCCCTCCCTGAGCCCACTGTCTCCCCAAGAGATATTCCAGTTGGCATGTATGGATTCAGCCCATGGAGAGTACCAAGAACGGCAATCTCTGGTAAATCAATGTACCATTTATTAAAAATGCTTCTCTATTTTTCACTGATTTCAGAAAAGCATTTCAAGTGAAATTGTGCATGTACTGTTGAAAACTCTTCTTGATTGCAAGTGGTGTTATATAATGATATTACATTGTGTTATTATAAAATATATTGTACAATATATTGCATATACTGTATGCAGTATATTGTATATACTATTATAAAATACATATACACTATGTAATGATAGTCTATTGCATTATATTATTGTATGATAAGTTATAACGTCTATTTTATTAATTTTACTAATTTTACTTTATTTTTCTGTCTAGATTTCTGTCTAGATTTTAGGAAGCCTCATATTCCCAGAAAATACCTTATGTTTGACTTTGAGACCAATTATTCTTTTTTTTCCAAAGCTAATCTGTGGAATATAATGTTGAAACTGGGTCTCCCCAAATAGTTAATCATTATAACTCTGAAATGCTGGTAATTCTAGAAAGAGATCCTGATAGCTACATTTAGGTCTTTGTAGATCCTGTTGATGAAACTTCACAATGAGAATGTGCTGGTTCCCCATTGGACATTAACAGAGAAGATTTCTGGTGGCAAGAATTCATCCATTCTGAATAGGAAGAATAGTAACATACATAGCCATTATTTTTGTTATCAGAATTAGTAACAATCTTTTTTTAAAAAAATAGATTTGTTTATCATCTGTTTAGTCTTATATATCTTCAAACATTGGTCAGTTATTCTGTGAGAGATTCATTGCTGAAGTTTTGGTTACCTCATATATAATTTGTCAAATTACTGCAGAAATAGATACCACAGCTGAAATAGATACCTTAGTATCTATTTCATTTAGGTATCCTAGATGAAAACATGGAAGCATAATACAGAACTAATTATTTTTTCTTGTTAGATTTTTCTTTGTCAATAAGGATTTCTAGGCATCTCGATGTGTGCAATCTGTGGAGATGTTAAGAGACATTTAACCATTTAATAATAGTGAAATGACTACAGCAGGGCTATCAAACTTGTGGCCAGCGGGCTGGATGTGCTGGCTCTGGCCCCACCCCCACCTGGTGGGAAAAAAGTCCTGATACATCACATGACACCACCGTGATGCTGCAAGTTTGACACCCCCACCCCCACCCCTCTGGTCTACAGCTAAAGTTGTAGTGATGGGTAAGCATTGCTGGAGGTTTGACAGGATTATGGTGATAGTAAATATTTTAAGTTATAAAGAAGTATACGTTACAAATAGTAAAATAACAGTATTATATAAAATATACTCAACTATCATCAAGCAAGTTATTTTCCAAGGTACTATCAATGTTAGAAATGCATTTTTTGATTGAAAATTTGACCCTTTATGTTTGTTACAGTTGTTAACTCTGATTATCATTTTACTAATTGGTTTGTTCTCATTGCATATCATTTCATCAGGTGGGTTATTCAGCGATAAATAATAATAACCAGTGCTTTGGGGCTTTTGTTCATTTTGTCTTCAATGCTGGTGTTCATGTTTGAAAACCAAATTGTTGAACCATACCACACAAATGTGAATTACATGCCTCTGACCCACACTTGCAGCCACCTTATTACCTGGTGGGATTCATGTCTGCATATGTAAATGGTCTATGTGTGTGTGTGCGCACATTTGTGCACCACCTTTGTTGAAATCCAATGCTGTATAATTGTACATTTATTTCCACTCTTCTCTGTGTGCTTCTCAGAATGTTGCACTCTATCCATAAATTTTGTATTACACACACACACATACATTATGCCTTTTTAGACTGTCTATGCTTGAAAAGAACACATAAACAATGTTTTGTCAATCTTCTGTTTGGAGACTGATACTAATTTCTCTTTATCTAACAACAGTAAAAATCCATTTTGATCATTGAGCGTAGCAAAAGACAAACAGTGAAAGTATTACATAAGCATCTAAAAAATCATTTTGGGGATATTCCTGGCAAAGCTTTTACTGATGAATAAGTAGATAGATGGTTGATGGAGGGAATACAAACACACACACACACACACACACA
>JAEANM010007072.1:0-18050 GCA_017656035.1 Myanophis thanlyinensis
GGTCGGCTGGAGGTTGACGGTGGCAACAGGCGGTCCTGTAAGTACCTGGGTCCCAAGCCATGGAGCGCTTTAAAGGTTAACACCAACACCTTGAATTGCACCCGGAAGGCCACAGGAAGCCAGTGCAGCTCGTGCAGGAAAGGTGTAACGTTGGAGCTCCTAGGAGCTCCCATAATTACCCACATGGCCGCATTCTATAGCACTCAAATAATAGTTTGTAATAAGATGAATATTGCTTTAGTTTCTGCTTGTACACAGAATGATTTTTATATCCAATTTGGTAGAAATTATCATTATTTCCTACTGTGGTTTCCTGCAGTGCAGTCCACACAGCATGGTCCACAAAGACAAGGCAACCATGATGATGCAATAAAAATTCTACCTGCTTTTTTTATGGTTGCCATCCTGATTTTTTTTGATCCAAACCTAGTTCACTGAAATTTACTGAAACTAGCCAGGATGAGGCAGAATTCAGTTATACTAAGTAGAATATTTTCACTGAGATGGAATAAATGAATTATGGTAATCAGTAGTTGAAAATACAGGCAAGTGCCTATCATCTTCTGCTAGCAGGAGAGAAGTAATAGGATTGTGTAAACGGCACCAAATTATGATTTAGTGCTGCTCTAAATTAATGGTTTCATGCTTAATGTATCAGAAATGTGCAGGAATAATCCTTTTGCTTATGCACTTCTCTATTCCTCTGATGGGACTATGAAGAGGAGATTGAAAGTGTTTGCTTCCATTTTAGAGTAAGTGTAATGTGTTTTGCATTATGAAGATAACTATAATCTTTCAAGAATTCAAAGAAGCAGCTCCTGATAGACAATCCAGGGGAAATTATGTCAATCAGTTGGAGTTTCTTTGACAGTTAGTTTTAGTGGCAACATTTTTAGAAGTGGCTTGCCATTGACTTTGTTCTAGGACCAAGAGAGAATAAATGGCACATATCATCCAGCTGTCAGTTGTTCATTTATTCAGTTTGTATAGCCACCTAAAAGTAAGAGGAGTCCTTGCAGATTTTACTCTGCTAGTCATTGCCGACTATATGGGGCAGTGCTCATCTCTTGTTTCAAGGCTATTGAGCCAGCACTGTCCAAAGACATTTCCGCAGTTATGTGGCCAGCATGATGTCATGAAGCGCTGTTACCTTCCCACCAAAGTGGTTCCCATTTATCTACTTGCATTTGAAACTAGGTTGGCAGGAACTGGGGCAAGGATGGGTGGCACTCAGATCTCAAACCTGGACTGCCGGCTTTCCAGCGGATAAGCACAAGTGTCTTAGCTGCTGAGCCATCACACCTAAGCCACCTAAAACTCTGGTTTCCACATTCCTTGTCTAGAACTTTATCTATTAGATGAAATTGGCTCTCTGTTTTGTATAATACTAAATTCACTTGCAGGTTTATTTGAAAGTTATTTGGTGATGGTGGTGGAAGTAGTAGTAATAGTGTATTCTTCAATATCTAGAATGAAGATGATAATATTCAATTGCATGGCTATTATGATTTCATAGTACAAAGATTAAAAAGTCTTAACTATGTCTTTTCCCCCTTAGGCCTATGCAGATTTAATATAAAGAGAAAAAGAATGGGAAGTGGACTAGAAAAACATATAAATTAAGTCATAAATTATTTATCAGCTAACCAAACCAAATGTTTTAAAAGTTAACTCTAGTAAGAATGGTTTTTAGGCACTATTTTGTATTACAACTCTAAATTGCATATTAAAAATTTAAAGAACAATTAACCTATTTCAAAAGGAAATCTGCACTATACCAGGTACAGTATTCATTTGGTGGTTGTTTCAGTAATATTATCCTGGTATTTTATTTTATTTGATTACAAAAGCAAGTGTAAAGAGAGAGGAGACTAATAAACCCAATCCAAACTTTTTAAAGAGGTATTTATTTGCCTGGGAGTAAAAAGTAAAACGTACATAATAAAAAAAAAAGATAATTGCACAAAGAGGTACAGATAGACATCAAAAATTGAGCCAAGGCAAATATGGCAGATTTAAGAAATAAGACATGATTATATACTGGTATTTTAACATTCTCAACCCCAAGGCAGATTGAGTTTATTTTTACGGGTATAGTGATTGATTTTTAATAACGGAAGATAGTAAAAACATTTCACTTTTATATCTCAAATAGATAATACAATTTTGTTTTTAATGTTATGATTAAATAGTGAGATGAATAAGCAATAAATTGCTTCAACTAACAAGTAAGCTATACAATACATTGTAATCAAAGCTTGAAAAAGGTATACTTGCTTTTTAAAATAAAATTAAAAACACAGTGCAAACATGAAGAGCTAATGGCTAAGAGATTTAGATATTCTAAATTAGATATCGCCAGCCTTTATGGGTTGGAAGACATAACTCAAAGACTGTAGGGACAGCCTTGGTGAACTTGTCTAGTGATAAAATAATCATTTAGTAGAAGGCAAATTGATTTGTACTAAATAAAGGTAAACAAGTAAACAGGATATGGAGCTTTACTGTATTTTTTTTAAAAAAGAATGCTCCTGGAGTCTAGGTGGCTTTCTGATATTTTCTTGGAAATACAGGAAAAACAATTATTGTTTTGAATTGAAAGAATCTTTAAAAAGTAAAATCAGATGGAACAGAGAATCTAAAGTTGCTCTGTTGGGCAATAGGGTTGTTCAACACAATATGTCTTAGCATTCCTTTGTGGCTATATATTGTGTGAATTGTGTCATTTATTTGTTCAGTTAATATATTTCCATGTGGTTTTCATGATGTTGTTTCTGAAGAAAAAATAATGAGGAAAACAATACCAAAGCTGTTAGCTTTCTTTATAGCTTCTGCCAAAATAAAGCACCTACAAAAAAACACAATTCATAATTAGCGGTAGGGTTTCCCCTTTGTTGGATTGCTACAGACATTAAAGTAGCAGGAACTGCAGTTGTAGCAACATAAATTGAGGTGCTGGAAAAAAAAGGGGGGGCAACCATGATAAATATAAGTATTGCTAGCATTTGTTTTATCTTTAAAAGGATGGGTTTGCCATAAAAATGGAAATATATCAACAAGCAGGTTGCATGGATTTAGATGATTTGCAGAGCTTGGAATCCAGCAACCAACCCAACCCATGAGCCAGAATGAAGCAGCCCACTCATTTTTATTTTCTTGCGTGTTTAGCAACATTATGAGAGGAAGAACTGCCTTTATCTGTTTAGGCTACTATTTTGCACCACTATTTTTAAAGTTGATGGCACTCAAACATGTACTTTGAAAGTTCAGAACTGTAGGGCATATGCATTTATGATGAAATCTTACATTGCCTAATAATGCTTTTGGGATTAGCAGGATGTTGGAAGCTATAAGACAACCTTCCAAAAAAGAGGATACCTTTTTAGATAGGCAGAAATTGTATTCATATTGGATTTTATAATGTAGGAGTTATATGCAGTGACATTAAATATAACTTGATGTATTGACCTGTTAAGAGATTGGCATAGCCTGAAAAAATTACAATCCCGTGCAAGGTCAGAACTAATGGGGAAAAAAATCAGTTCTCTTACAACTCTTATAATACTCTCCAACTTTAAATGATATAAATTCGAAAAGATCTGTAGCACAGTGATTGTGAATTATACAAACTTGTGAAAATAGGGGACAATGACTACAATTTAATATAAGAATTAAGGAATTATATAGGATGTCTTCAGTGGAAAGTATGGGATAGAGCTGTGTTTGTATAGACTGGTAATAAAATTTTCAGAAGTACAGGCTAAAAAAATGATGTACTTGATGTATCGCTTTGGGGAACTAATAGGCCCTGGAATTTAAATTTTTAAAAGAACACCTCTTCCCAGGGGATAAGTCTAAAAATGAAGATAAAAAGCCTATTCAAGAGTAATTAACTTATTTATTTACTAAAGCCTATAGGCTATCGCAGATAGCTTACAGAGAATAATAATTGGGATTAAAACATCAATCCAAATGGAAAAGAAGTTGAAATACAAAGGAAAAAAGATAAACATAAAAGTCACCAGTAAATAAAAATATTTTCAAACAAATTTGTTTACAACAATTTTCTGTGCTGATAGTCCTGCTTTTTCTTAGAACTGTTCAATGCCATCTAGTGGACTTTCTATAGAGTGATGAGCCTCCCTGTGATGACAGTAGCACTGGACTCTTCTCTGTCCTGAAATTGATTTAACTATCATTTGTGAAAAGGAAGTCCATTTTTATCTATGTCCTTCTAATCATTCAAAATCAGAAAGGAGGTACCAGTGGCACTGGGTAGCAGTCTGTTTAAAGGAAGGTCCAAAATATTGCTTGATCTTGTTGGAGGAGACAACCTGAATGAGGTGCTACACAATTGTACTGACCATTTTTATAAAAAACGAATTCATGATGGAAGAGTCCGAATACAATATGTGAAATATAATTAAGGTTGTTGGCAACATTTTGATACTATTCTTCTCTGACTCCCTCCCACTTATCCTTTACCGTGACAGTTTTTATATCTGTGGAAAGATGAAAACTTGGGAAGATGGTTGGCTTCCTGAGATAAGGCAGTACTGGGATTCATATATCATATTGTAGTATGGTTTCTTTGTGCCTCCCATATTGTTCTGAGTGAACGAGCTGTTATAATTTAGTGTAATATGCAAATCATTGTGACTCATTCCACCGACTCTGGTCAAAAAGGCTTGGCATTAGGTGTGAACTCAACCACTGTTTTGTTGCATGGGATATTTTGGGAACATTTAGGGACATTTGGAGTAGATCCAATATAGTTGTGGAAAACCCACAAATCTTTTGAAACAGAGGTAATTCAAGATTTAGAATTTGGCTGAATTTGATGCACATTGTGAAAGATGCTAATGTACTTTTCTGTCTTGTGGCCTGTTTATTCTTGTCTTCTTCTCTTGATCTCTGACATATTGGTCTGATTCTCATGATCACCTTCAATGTCATAAAGAGAGACTTTCCAAGAAAGCAAATCATTATTTCAGACACTGTGCGGCTATGTTATTTGGGAGATTAATGGGATCCAGCTTTACCTTACCTAACCTACCTTACCTTACTTTACCTTATTTTACCTTATATTTTACCTACTTTGTTTCTAAACTGTCTAATCCTGAATGTTTTGTGTAACTACTGCAGGCTCTGCTTGATCCAGAGATTTTGAAGTCTTAAGTTTGCTAGGTATTTTTTACATATTAATTCATCCATCACTCTATATTTAATTTTGCCAGTGCAAGCTTTTGGGTCTGTGAGAGTTTGTTACACATACAGATTGCTTTAAAAATCCAACTATAGCACTAAACAACCAGATGAGCAAGGAATCCAATAAGCAGTTGCCAGTGCTTAAATTAACAACATTTTGTCATTTTAATAAGCTGCCACATAAATCCATTTACAAAAGCTAGCCTTCTGTAAAAGAAGCAGATATCTGCACATGGAAGATAAGGCTTTTAGAGCCTTGGCAAAAGAATGTATTGCTGGAAATACCCATTGAAAACACTTCCCTGCAAATTGTTTTAAATTGGTGAAGTTGCCCATGCATACGTTGAATATCTACTTTCATAAATTTGAGAAGTTGTACTTCTTTGCTGATAGTGTCATCAAGATACTTGTTATGAAATATGCTGTGGCTGCAGTCTGCCTCAGTGCTTTAATACTATTAGTAAACCAGAAAAAAATTGAATAATAAACCGTTAAGAGAATTCGATGTTACTGAAGAGATTTTTCACTATGCCTTAGAATATCCAGTAGGAAGTTGAATGTTTTCCACTTTTTGCAAATGGAAATGATCAATTGTTTTTTAAGTCAATCAATTGAGAAGTTAGCAGTAAAATCGCAAGTCATGGTCACTTGCATTTATGAATGCAGAAGTTAAGTTATAAATCCATTATGATCACATAATGTTTTGCTTAGTGACTGCATCACTGAGGGATAGAACTGCCAATCCTACTTGTGGTCATTAAGTGAGGGCTATCTGTACAATAGTTCATATATATTTATTTACTTATTATTACAATGGCTCAGTTCCCTGTTCTGGTCAATGTGCTGAGAAAAGAGAACTTTTTATCAAAAAAGTTATATTATTATGTATAATATAATATGGAATATTAATTCAGGTTGCTGTTGGAAACACTAAATTACTTTCAACCTGTTTCTATATGTGACCAATTATATGCATTAGATTCTTGCTGTAAATTACATTATGTTATAAACCTCTATTTAAAAAAATTGGTACCTTTTATTTATGCCATTGGAATTTCTGTAAAAATGGGCAATAATTTATTTTCATAGTTTATGATTTTAAGTATATAGTGAACAGAGGAATTAGTTCCCCCATAACATAGAATTTTTCCAGAAAGTGGCAAAAATTTTTGCAAA
The DNA here is from genome assembly GCA_017656035.1 of Myanophis thanlyinensis. NCBI lineage: Eukaryota > Metazoa > Chordata > Lepidosauria > Squamata > Homalopsidae > Myanophis > Myanophis thanlyinensis. The sequence continues at coordinate 6,385 of JAEANM010007072.1, forward strand.
ACAAAATCGTGTGGGCAACTAGTTTTAAATATGAGCCTGTTGCTAAGATCCTGAAATGTAATCATGTGACTGTGGGAGTGATGGGTCAGTCATAGCTTTAATAATGGGTCATAAGCAACTTTTATTTTAAGCCTTTAAGCAATCTATTGTAAGTTCAGGACAACCTGTATACAAATTATGCTTATCATTGATAAATAAACTTTGCTAACTATAGTGGGCGAATTAAAACAAAGTTCCACAGCATGATGTATATTTCCACCACATTCATCAGCTGGAGGCAATATATAATAGTTTTGATATTTAATTATCTTACCATTGTTACATTGTTAGATGTTTCTGAAGCTAATAACATTGTTTATCTAAATTCAGATGTAAGTATATGTTATAGTTGTTAATTCAGTACTGCCAATAGGTAGTGACAAATGATATTTATCTTTTACCATAGGAAAAGATAAAACACATTTAGATCTGGATTTAGCACAAGAAAAAAAAAATGCAATTTTCCAGATATGTCATATCATGATTTGGGAACAATTGTAACAGTACTAGAAAATAACACTGGACCATGATTATTTTTCAAAAGTTTTTGTTCCTGAGTGTATCAGATAGAAATCTTGAAAAATATTAAATTAACTTTTAATGACTATAATATACTTAATCATGTAAAGGTTCTGATGTGGTATATGGCTTCAACAGAGATAAAAGTGTTTTGCTGTTGGTTTTTGTTTGTACTCTTGTTGCAGTGTCTAATATTGGCCAGCATTGATGGATTCCAGTTGCCCTGATATCATTTTTTCAATGTGGCAATGTCCTGGTGAAATCTGAAAGATCATAATGTTCTTTCATTGATCAGTAATCATTTGTCTAAATCAAAGTAGGCTATCAAAACTAAGCTAAATTTCTACATTCAAATTGGTTTAAATCTGTTTGAAGACTTGTATGTATGCAAAATTATAAAAATCAGAATAATTACAAAAAAAATAAAACTGATTGGATCACACTGATAAATGTTTCATTTTTCATGTCATGATTGCCTTGGCTCCGCTAATACCTGGACAATATGTTTTATATCATTCATTCATTCATTCATTCATTCATTCATTATACCTGGCCACACATCTCAAATATATGTATTGGGTGGTTACAAGGAATAAAGGAATAAATAAACCCAGGAAGCCAATAATTTAGACTTGGCTCTGTAAGCTGCAGTCATCCATCATTTACACTGACCGCTAACCTTCCTGACATTACAACTTTTCTAGACAGATTTTATAAATTGCAGCTATGCCACACTAGAAGATTTAGTGTTAGAGTAGGAATGTATTCTATTAGAAATCAAGAGAAGATCAAATCTATAAAGTAAAACTAAATTTTTTTGTATTCTGTATTAAGGGCAGGCAATGAGATCTCATGATCTTTTTAAATTTAATATTAATTGTTCACATAACATCAGTTCACATTTAAATAATTTATTCATGAAAATGCTTGAATAACATAATGCAGCCATAATAAACTTAATTTTCTGTCTTAGAAATTTTTTATCTTAAAACAGATTTATCTTCACTGGATTGTTTCTGTGTAGCTCAAAGAGGCATTCAAATGCCTCTTTAGCTGCTATTGAAATTGCCTTTCCTGTTTATGTAGGGTGACCAACCATCCTCTTTTGCCCGGACATGTCCTCTTTTTACGTCCAATCCGGGGCATCCGGGCGGGTTTTATAAATTTTATAAATTTACCCGGACGCCCCAGACTGGACGTAAAAGTGGAGATGTCATATCCAGGCAAATGGGGGAAAAAGCGGCTCCAGCAAGAGGTCCCGCCCAGCCATCCCAATGTAAGTAACTTCTTGCTTCTCAGTCTAGCCACGCCGCGGAGAGCTCCGGGGAGGGGCTGTGGCGCTGAGTCTGCATTTGCGGTCGATTTCCGGGCGAAGGGAAGCCAACCCCGCCCCGCCGCCGCTGCCCTGCCGCCGCCACCCCCCTGTCCTCTTTTTTGAATATCAAATATGGTCACCCTAGTTTATGAGCTGAATTCTTTGTCAGTTTAAAATATCAGGGAGAGTTAGGATGAGTCTCAATGGTATTCAATTTCACTGCACATATGTTGTGCATTGACAATAAATTGGTAAAAGCTATCATAATGATAATTTTGAATTGAATTGGTAAAAGCTATCATGATAATTTTCAGAGATGATTTTTATTTCCTATTTCTATTTTCAAAAGCTGCATCACACAGTAAACAAATTGCAGGACTGGTTAGAACTATTTGTTACCCAAGTACCAATATATATATGCTAGTGGGTGGACAGAACTGAGTATAATCTGTTGTTTGGAAATTTTTGTCCTTCCTAATCATAAGAAGCCAGTAAGCATTTGCAGAATTCTGATTGGACAAGGACAAGAGGACAAGGTCAATCAGTGACATTGGACATTATGGAATAGAAATAAGCCCCATCTACCTCCTTTCCTTCCCATAGTAACAAAGTCCTTCTTCTCTAATCTGTCACTTAGGATCCAAAGAGTATCAGTTGTACATAGGAAATGAAAGGTTGATTTATATAAAGTCTCCAGACTTGGGCATGACCTTTGCTTATCAATAACTACTAACCTCTTTTAAATAAGTACCAGACAATTGACTACTCATTGCAGGGATTAGATATTGTGATAGATGGAGATTGAATAGTCTTTGGAAATCTCTGGGAACTTTCTGTGAGGGTAGGTTGTATATAGGTACATAGTATGTAATAGGTATCTTTTGTGTTTGGTATATATAGATGAAAACACCTGTTGTATGTGTTTTCCTTGTGCGCATACCTAGTAACTAAGTCTTAATTATGTGTATTTTTTCCTTTTGCAGATAAGACATGGATGCACACTCCTGAAGCTTTATCAAAGCACTATATTCCTTACAATGCAAAGGTGAGGTGTGTGTCTGCTAACTTGTTTTTACTAACTTGATAGCTAGCAATTGTTTAAATTGTCTAAATCAGATTGTTGTTGTAATTACTAAAGACTTCATTCTTTCAGGGTAATTTGTTGGGTTCATGTGGTAAAAGAAGATAAACAAAGTGCTAGTGATATCTTTTTTTCTTTTAAACAATAAATTGATATGGGAAAGGATGAGGTAATTGCCCTGCTCAAAGTCATTGGACAGGAGAGGGTTTAATTACCAACCTTTCCACTGTAGTTATTTCCATACAATAAATAGTATAGTTTTCTTATTATTAATAGGAAAAAGTTCTATTGATCAGGATTATGGCAGTGGAGGCAGAACTTCAACATCCTTTTTTTGTTGTTTTTTGAAGCACATAACTAAACCTCATAATCAAAATGTTGAGGACAAGGAAGCTTCAATTGCCCATCAAAGAGTCCACTAGTATACAGAACAAAAACTTTCAAGATTATTTGGTAGCTTAAAGAAAGTGCAGTCTCCCTGTTTGCACGATAGAAATTAACTTTCTCCATTACAGCAGGGAGCGTGTCTTCAAAAGCCACCTTTTAAAGATTCATTTCCAGTCTCATTCTCCTTATGTGCTATGTTCGGATAGGAAAATGACATGCATATATAATCTTTATGGACCTTTGGCTGATTATGTTGGAAATGCTACTGCAATAAATAAAAATGTACATGACAGTAAATGAAATATGTTAGCACTGGCATACTACTGTACCTGTTTGAAGATTAAGAAAAAAAAATCCCATTGTATTTTCTGTCTGCACATATCATGAATATTAATTAATATCAATAGAAACCATCTGCACATACTATAGATCTGGAAACTGATAGCTAACCACAGATATACGTAGGATCAACTAACAAGCTTGAAATCGCAAGAGTTCACAGAACTCTTTCTACATTCCATTATTTCAATAAAATGATATTTGCACATTATTAAAATTGTTAACATTGTGTTATTTAGATAACCTGGAATTTTGGAAATAAAGAAAAGGGAAAGAAATATTGTATCAATATTAATTACATTTAGGATATTGATACAAATACTTGACTTTTTTATACAAAAATGATTTGAGTGTGGCTGTTGACCAAGTGAGTGATCATAAACTTGAATGTTTTACTACATGCAACATCTTGTTAAATTTTCTTGTTTCTTGTTGATTTTTTTCTGAGACTATACCTAATAAGAAAAGTTATGGTTTCATTTCAAATTTTAATTCCAAAATATTCTGCATTGTACTATATCTTTTCAGATGTGATAAAACATTCTTCCAACATTTCTGTTTCCACTGGCAGAGGGCTATCAAAACAAACTAAAAACAAAGCAAAAGGAGAAATGTTTCTCCTTTTGCTTTTGAGCATGCAAGAAGGGACAGGAAAGGAGAAAGGGAAAGAGGAAAGACAAAGAAAAAGAAAAAGAAGGAAAGATGGGAAGAGAGCAAGGAAGAAAAAAATAAGGAAGGAGGGGAAGAAGAAAGGAGAAGGAAGAGGGAAGGAAAAAAGGAAGGAAATGAAAGGGGAGGGAAGGAGTTTATAATGAGAGTGAGGGAGGGTCTCAGGGAAGTCCTGCCTTACCACTTGGCCACCACAAGTGCCCCTGACATGAGTCCATGTCACATTCACCATGGCCATGCTCACCCCCCAGCCACATCCATCATGGCCATGCCCACCCCTGGCCACATCACTCCCGACCCTTCGGGGTCAAACACAACCCTGATGAAATCAAGTTTGACACCCTATTTTATAGCTTTAGTTCACAATTATTTTCATTATTGTGCTGTAACTGTTTTTTAAAATATTTTTATTCCTTGTAATATACGTATGTTTTTCCTTTCTTCTGTTTGTGTGTCAGGTCTAAATAAAATTTTATATCTGTATCCTCACAGGTGATGTATGAGTAAGAAAAATTCTTTTTTCTTATAATCCTTTTTCCTTCTTGAGGATATGAGGGGAAAATACAACAATATTCCACCTTTATCTGCATTTTTAAAGTTCACATTTTATGAGAGTCACTGAAATCAATCAGAAATATTATTACAGAAAACAAACAACTATTTTTACTATGGGATACTGGATTAGGCACTGGATGCAGTTCTCCAGATTCAAGAGAATTTAAATTAAAATTTTAAGTTCATAAAACAGAGAATTTGAATGTGCCTTTTCAAAACTACCAGTCCTCAAATTCACTATGTCTATTCAGCAAAGAAGAATAAATGATAAAATAAAGCACTGTAATTAATTCAGGATCATAGGAACCTTAGGTATACCTTCAGAAATAAAGAAACACAGTGTCCAAATTAAATACAAAGCTTACATTTATAATTTATGAAAGTGCATGTTTTATATGTAATTACGATATGTTTCTGGGAAGTACATGTAATACATTTATATTGATCCCTAAAATAGTTGGTTAGCCTTTGATTTAATAAACCTATTACTAACAGTCTTGGATTTAAAAAAAAAAAAGAATACCAGTCTGTGTTTTATAGAAAATTGGTTACAGACAAACAACATCTGGTACTTGGAAAACACTTAGAAATAAAGCTGCAATTATTTTGGCAGACATAAGCACAGTATACTATGATGAAAGGGAGATTGGATGGTAAGAACAATGTTAATGTACGATGAACATTCATTGGATGTTTTGCTGCCAAAGTAAAATGTAGTCATGAAGCTTAATTAATTTTGAAGCTTCATAAAACTTATTCATTGAGCAACTCTACCATTTCAAAATAAGAGATAGAAGTCAGTATTTGAATGCATTGCTACATAAAGTACCTATTACTACTGGTGTGCAAGAAATAGTCTAATCTGGTTCAGGGCCCTTGTCTGGAACTCTAGAAATAGCTCATTTTGGTCAGGTCACTTTGAAGATGGACTATGTAGCCCAGATGTGATAATGAACTTTGAAGTATGGTAATGAAGAATAAAGAGCTTGATTTTACACAGGGCATATGGGTGCAGAATAGTTAAAACTTGTTTTGTTATTTTTCACCAAGTTATAGGATGAACATTAAGAGAAGATGAGATCTTTATATGAATAAAATGTGCAAACATTTCTAGAAGCAGTTACATAGGGGACAGAATTTGGAGAAATTTGCAGTGATATTAGTTCCTATGGGAAATAAGATCCATATGTTTTAGACAGACAAACTTTTATTGCAAAGAATTGTTTCCTTTGCATAAAGATTCCTCAATATTGTGCTCCTTCTGAAATATGTATAGTGAAAGAGAATGAGATAGAAACATTAATGATTATGGTACCTTATAAACATTTTAGTAAGTTAGATTAGTTAACAAACGCAGCATACATTCATGAGTGACAAACAGGCAAAAAAAGTATGGATGTAGATATTAGCCACAAAGATTTATCCGTATTCTAAGGTGCCATGGTTGGTCATTCAACAATCACACATTCATTCTGATTCTGGGTTGCTCTAGTACAGTGGTAGAGAACCTTTTATGTCACTGTGTCTGGCTTCATGCTGGAAGGGCACACAAAACCATCCCACAGAAAACACGCAGCACCACTGGCTCCTCATCTCATTCTCGTGAAGCAATGTGCACTGGCCAACTGGCTTTGTGTGTCAGAGTAGTGAAACCTGGAAATGCAGTGTCCCAGTGCACGTGTGGTCCAAGAGTTGGCCTTCTGGGTTCCTGGCATGCATGTGCATGTGACTAACAGCTGGTTGGTGCACATGCGCACACTGGCTGACTGGTGTGCATTGCTGCGCGAGAACAGGACGAGGAGCCAGCAGTGCTGTACGTTTTTGTGGGATGGTTTTGCGCACCCTTCCAGCACATGTTCCATAGGTTTGCCACCATCTAGTATCTAGTATGCTCCTTTCTCACAATGACATTTCATATAAATTGCTAATGACATATTTCTTCTTTTTGGTGAATTGGTTGTAGCTCCACTTTTTAAAACATGGTAAAGCATTTCACAAACAGACAAAGACTCACTGAAGTCCACAATCAGAACATATGGTCAAATTGACATATGGTCAATTTTTCCATGAAAATATAGAAATTGGTTCCAAATTCCTTCTCTCCATTTTAGGGACAAAGCTGAGTATTTTGGGTATCATCTATTTGAGTATCTATCTTCTAATTTACAGTGAGATAGAGATGTTAATGCATGTTTCAAATGCTTCAGGAGAGCCAGTTTTAGTAGTTAAATAGGTTAAGGCATCACACTAAAGCTGGGAAATGTGATGAGAACCACTAAGGCCTACCACAGTTCATATAACCCAGAAGTCAAATCTTTTGTAATCTTTATTAGAGAATTGGGAAGACACTGGATTTGTTTCCTATTGTACTATTTCTTCTAATTAAAGTATACATATAATAGAAGGATCAATATAAAAAAAAAATCTTGCAGTTATCTTTTCATCACCACCATCATCCTTTTCCAGTTAAACTAATGACAGTGGGATGGATGGGCTGAGATTTGCACTGGGAAAGGTTCATAACATTTGTTTAAAATGTGCTTCTAGAATGGAATTAAAGAAATGCCAGTTCCCACATCCGGCTTGTTTAGTCTCTAGCCAAAGACATTATCAGGACATTGAACAACTAGAATCAGCTATTTTGGTGGCATCTTATGCAAAGAGATGTGCATGTGATTCGTTTCTTCAATGCTCATCTGCAAAATAAATGATATTTAATGGTTGCTGGAAAAAGGAGTGATCATAGAAACATTTTATTTTTGAATTTGTGTGTGTGTGTGTGTTCATAGCTCTATAGCTCTTCAAAGAAATCCACAGGCATTCAATACATTCTCATAAATTAATGTAAATGATAATGTATTTATACCTAAAGGGCTTTTATTTTTCAGAAGTAACAATTGTAAAGAAAAAAAAATCATCATGAATCAAGTTTCTAAAGACATTTTCACTTTCCATATGTGTTAGTTCAAATATTACTGAAACTTTAAACTGTTGGAAGAAATGTCCATGTGGGTTCAGTTTCAAATGGGGAGAAAGACACTGGAAATATGGAGACTGCTTGGAAGGATGGTTTTATTGGTGGATTAGGAGCAGGACCTCATGGCTTGAAGTCCTGGGGGAAAAAGGGTAGAGATGCTGAGAGTCCCTTGGTTTTTTGCCCTCTGTTGGGGTTTGAATTTGAGCCTGTGTTGTGATTGGTTGTCAGACTCCCATGGTGCCATGCAGGAGTATCTTTATAGGTTGTCTTTTGAGTCCCAAGCTTGGTTGAATCTTGCTGAGTGATGTAATCTTCCAAGGAGCCATGTGGAGAGTTGGGCAATCCCATCCTGAGAATGGGGGCCTTTTATTTTGCAAATAAAGCTAGCTCAGTCTATTGTCTTCCAAATAACCAAAGTATCTGCTGTGGGCCAGGGGGCCAGGACTGAGTTTCTGTCTTAAGATTTCTATTTCTCTTTTAGGGGAAATATTCTGCCTTTTATTATTTTTTTTTCATTTTTCTAGGAGAAGGGTGGGTGTTAACTTCCAACAAAACTTACATTGTGGATTCTGAATTATATTTCAGAACTTTTTGTATTTTTAGTTATTCAAAAGTTATCTTTGTAGGCTATTTAATTTATTAGACAGGATTAAGAGTCAATTTTGTTACAAGAAATATTTTATGATATTTTATAATAGTCCAGCATTTTATGTACTCATACGAATTTAAAAAAAAATAAAACATGCTGTTTATAAACTCATTCCCCATATTTAGGAATTATTGTCTATTCCTTCACAATACAGTAACTAAGAGTGATGTTTAGTTGGCTTAAATTGGCTGAAATTCACTAAAATCAAATGTGCTATGGTGAATCATATAGGTTATGAACTGCAGTACAGGAAAATATTTTTTAACTTTGTTACATTGTTCCAACTTTAAGCCACAAGCTGGTCAATTAAATACCATTAAACATTTGCTTCTCTCTCCCATTAAAATCAGTAGTGTGTTAGGCTGTTATTTTACTTCACAAAAACTAATATATCATTGTTTTTAATGATATAGTAGCTTTCTATATACAGCAGGGCTTCTTGAACCTGGCAATATCACAACCTGCCTAAAATGATAAATAGATTTTTATGCCCCCTCATGGAAAGAGAGACAGAATGAGATAATGATAATGAAAAAGCTGTTTGTGATAAATGGTCAATGTATGGCTACTTCCATGTTTCAAAACTCACCTTTTTCTTTCTTTTTTCTTTTTTTTTTCCTTTTCTCTCTACTTCGTTTACACAAACCTGTTATGAGCAAATGCAAAGAAAGAATTTTACCTGCATAAACCAGATTAGATTTTTTTTATCTATAAATCTGTTGCATCTTCCTGGGGTGCCATCACCCAGTTAGAGAACCCCTGGTGCATATCTAGAGCTGTCCAGAGGTAGCTGAACACGCTTTTGAGGATCAGATCCAAGACTCTGATTTTAGACCATACAAATAAGTCTAATTCCAATTCATTCCTGAATCTGGAACTTGGCTCAAATAGAATAGTGCATTCTGTTTGGGAGGATTCTCCATGTGAGCCGCTAAAATCCCATCTCCTCTTAGACATGAGTTCCTCTCTTCCTTCATTTAACAGAAAAAGTGCTTCAGGACAACTGTAATCATAATCCTATTTTTAATACACCAATTTAGGCAGGTGGGTGCTCAAGCTTTATCTAATGGAGCAATGTACAGAGACTCAGTTCAGCACCTCCTCCTGCCATACGACTGAAGATGGGCTATTTCAAGCTATTTTTAGAGTGGTGAGGTATGTTAGCCATTTGATTGGTTCCATTTTTCTGTCTGTCATGGGTACGTCTTACTCTTTTAACCATAGCAGCCACCTTGCTCAAGCAACTCCCATAGTATTCGCAAAACGAGTAAACTTTACAGTCAGAAATTAAAGGTAGAACCTCTTCTATACATCCTCAATATTTCTGGCTTCCATTCTTTGTTTTTTAGTTGATACCTGAAAGGCCTATGTCCATGATTTTGTCTTTTGCCCCGCAGGTTTTGATTTGGACAGCATGTATAAAGAGAATGGTCAGTTACTAATCCAAGTGCTTATTCTCTTCCGTTCCCTATGATTAAGCTTTTATTTTAGGTAAATAGAAACTATCTTATTTGTTGTTGTTCTTTGGTCTCTATTTTGGTGGAAGTTGCTGACACAGAAAGGAGTCAAGAAAAATCATTATAGCACTTAGACTTAGACTTATATACCATTTTACAGCCCTCTCTAAGCATTTTACAGTGTCAGCATATTGCCCCCAACAATCTGGGTCCTCATTTTACCAACCTCAGAAGGATGGAAAGCTGAGTCAACCTTGAGCTTGGTGAGACTCAAACTGCCAAACTACTAGTAGCCAGCAGTCAGCAGAAGTAGCCTGCAGTACTGCATTCAAACCACTATGCCACCGCAGCTCTTAGAATGCTGCAGTCAGTTCTAATGGTCATTATTCTGTTTTAATAAAGACCCTATTTAGTCCAGATTTTTTGAAACACTTAATTGCCATTTGCATCTTTTGGATTAATAACTACAAAATAATCCATATAGTTGTGACATAGTAATTAACTTAAAAAGACAGGTTCCATCCTGTGGTTCCCACACCAAAGTTCTGAGAATGGAAGAAGAGAATGCTGAAGGTCAGAAGAAAGAAGAAACTTGTTTTCTCTTTATATCCAAAATGTGTTTCATCCGTATTCTGCTGCAGTCTGGCACAAAATAAAGGATGTTCATTGTTCTATGCCATATCCTGTACTATAAAAATCAAACTGTAAAATCATTACTTCTTAAAAGTTCAGCAAAGAACTAATTGGAAATCTTAGTTCAAAATCAATTGTACTTCCATTCATGTGTTTCAAGCATGATGATGTTCCCAGATGAAACAAAGTTTAAAAAGCAGCTGTCCAAAGAATGGAATTGAGTCTGGAATTGAAGAACACAAAAATAGCAGATTCTAAAGCACCTGAAGGCATGTCAAGAAACAATGGATGGAAAGTAATCAAGGAGAGAAGCAACCTAGCACTAAGGAGAAATTTCCTGATAGAACAATTAATCGGTGGAACAACTTGCCCCCAGAAGTTGTGGGTGCTCCAACACTGGAAGTTTTTAAGAAGAGATTGGACAACCATTTGACTGAAGGGTTTACTGCCTGATTGAGTAGTTGGACTGGAAGACCTCCAAGGTCCCTTCCAATTCTGTTTTTTTGTTCTGTTATTCTGTTAAAATTAACACCATTGGTTCTCTTAGCCCTGCTATATTCATAATATAATGATTCTTCAGTAATTGTTCATGGGGAGGGAATTGTGTTAGACAATCTATTTTTGATTCTGATGTTCACATCTTTTTCTCAGCTGGGTTGAGAGGGATGAGTCAAAATGTATTACAATCATTACCTAAATGGTTGTTCATAACAGTTTTACATTTCTCAACAACTCCCATGAGAGATAATTCTGAAATAAATCCAAGTAATCTTTAATATGTAAATGACATTTTCAAAATCAAGTTATATTTTTTAACTATTGTAATCTAATGTTCTATTGCAATTTCACTGATTCTTGCACCTTTATAGGCAGTCCTTGTTTAGCAACCATGACCAAAACCTTGTGAGAAATCCTCATATTTACAACTTTTGCAGACTAAAACAAAGCAAAGCTGAAGTAAAATTTTAAGTACAATCTCAGTTTCACTTAGAAGCTGCTTATTTTCACTAAACAAGGACAAGCTGTACTTAATACCAATCATGCAT